>JAHWFO010042072.1:165708-176470 GCA_023313115.1 Rhysida immarginata | reverse complement strand
CTAATTAATGTTAGGCCTATTGTTAAAAATGGCTAATTAATATTAGGCTTATTGTTAAAATGGCTAATTGAAGTTAGGCCTATATTTTAAAATGACGTGAATGCATATAGAATCAAAGGTATTTCCACTGTTTATTTAAACCAAGTGGAAGTAAAAGTGAGATATTAAAATTACATCTGCGTCAGAGCTAAAGCTCCTTGGAATGCTTAAAAGATTTTACCCGGCAATGCTTTGAAACAATGGTTTTTCTCTCTTGACGTTTATGATAACTTTGATCTAGCAGTGGAAAGAACATAGACCCAGTAGTTTAAAACATTTAGACGTGCGAGGATTTCATTCTCATTTCGCGCGCGTTTGGAAAGATTCGTGTGAGCGCTGCAATCGAATACGTAAATTTACATGCAGTTTTCGCCATTGCTGTATATAAAAATATTACAGTAATATTAAACAACAAATTTTTATATTCTTCTTTTCAGCATATTTGAAAATCGTTTTACGAGTTATATTCTTGTTAGATTAAGCAATTTATACAGATAATCTCATTTATTTATGTAAATTCTGAATATAAAAATATAAATGGCACAAACTTATTGATTAAACATAAAAGACCATTTTTCATATTTATCTCATGTAGCGGCCTGAATTTGTAAAATCTTGAATTTTGTCTTCCCTATTCTGTATCGATTTTCCATTAGCTAATAAAGCTGAGATTAAATTTGCATCTACCTTTTAATCGGATTAATAGAAAGGATTAAAAAATGACGTCTTCCATCGTGTTTTTGACTTGGAGTTTATTTATTACATAACGACTTAATCCTGGCATTAAATTATTAATCGGATTGGAAGGAGGTGAAGCTTTTTTCGCTGCTATTTTATAAATTTTATCAGGATTAAGTTAAGAATTTTGGTTTCCCTTTATTTAAAGAAGTTTTATAAAACCTTCTTTACTTATAACAAAGTTCGATCAGAATTCAGATCTTAAAGTAGAAATGAAATATTGGCGAATTCACTCGAAGAGTCTTTTACGAGCAGACCAAGCAGGGTCTAGAGGGTTACCAGCAAAACAATTATCAGCAATCGTCGATAGACAGGGATTCGAAGCTTGTGCCCCAAGATCTGAGAACCTTGATAGCTGATGTTCCCTCGCTATCTGATGTTAACTTTGGCCCAGTGCCAATGCCTTCGGTGGTGCCCCCAACCGCTCTCCTTCGGATCCTCTCCGCTCGTAAGCTTCTGGTGACGGAGGAAGATTATGTCATGTCGCACCAGGAAACCATTGGACGACATCCACCCTTTAAATCTAGATTTCGAACCAAGTTAGGCAAGTGGTCATACGATAGATTGAAGCGCTATTTTACTTTTGATTTCTTCGATCGGATAACAACTTCGAATTTTACGAGGGGAACGGGAAGAAAAAAAATTCTCAGCGGTGGCTTCAAAGTCTATAAAAATGAGTAAACGAAACGATGCTGATAAAGATTGTCTAGAATTGAGTTAAATATATTTAGAGCTTGCCAATTTTTTAAATTTTTTTGAAAAATAATTCTCTATTTTCCAAAAACTCTATTTACAAAAATTATAAGTTTTTTACGAGTTCAATGACCGTTGAAATGAAGTTGATTTTGGATTAAGTTTCTTTAATTACTTCTAATTTTTAACAGGGTAAGATCTTTAATACCTGATTTCAAAGTATAATATAAATAAACGAACAGGGAAACATGGCATTTTAAATAAAGAACAACGTTACAGAATACTGTTTTTTTTTATTTCTCATCCATTAATTGTGATGTTCTCAGAAATTTAGAAAGTGAGTCTCCGCATTCACGTAAAAGCAAATCTTCTATTCTTTAACATCGGAAAATGTTTTTAAAAGCTTCTCGCAAGCATATTTTAGCAGATTTCAGAAAAATGAAAGAATATTCAGCAACAATAGATGCCCGACAGTTTAACTTGTATAACCATACGATTAAAATACGAATTTGTAAACGGCTTTGAATTTCTTTAAAATAAATATGTTGGAATTTTCAAATTTGAACTTAGGATTCTTAAAGATTATCAAAAAATAAACCATTAAGGAACTACAAAACCATGTTCCTAAGTACTACTATTTGTAACATTTTCAAAATTTTTGAATCGTTTTTGAAAACATTAAAACAGATTCCATTAAATCAAGTTCGATAATCTTCGAATTTAATAATTATTTAAATTCCAAGATTATATTGAAATATTTTCATTCATGAATCGTCGTTCCTTGTTGTTTGATATGCTACATGCCCTATCTTAGCATTGAAAATTTCTAATGGCACCATATTGCTATCATTGGCACAGGTACTCGTGAATCAAATTCGACCATCTTCGAAATTAAATACTCTCATATATTCGTTCATGGCATGCCGTTACAAGTGCTTGATATATTACATGCCATAACATGGTCCTTAGAAATTTCCAATGATACCATAATGGTGTCATTAGATCTTGTACCACTGAATCAAATTCAACCATCTTCGAACTTTATAATTACTCTTATATATTCGTTCATGACAGGTCATTACGAGTCGTTTGGTATATTACATGCCGTAATTTGAAATTTCCAATGATACACATAATGTATCATTAAACAGGTACCACTAAACTAATTTCAACACAATTCGAACCATATTTATCGATTGGCAAAAACATACTTAACTTTATATTCGCTCACTGCTCGTCGTTAAGAATTGTTTGATGCATTACTTACTTACTCGTATATCATAGTATTGAAAATTTCCAGGAGGTGCCATTAGAGTACGTGCCATTGTATCGATTTCCAGCGATGACACCATACTAATCGACAGGCGAAAAAAGATTTTTGACAATCTTTCATAGGCTTCAGGAAGATCGAGTTATAGATGGACAGACAGACAGACATGTTCCCCTACAGTAAAGCATAGAGCACCTTTCGATGCTTAATAAAATAGGAATGTCTGAAAGACCGACCCGTTATATTCTAAAGAACTCCTCCAAAATGGGAATCCAAATATAAAAGTTAGTATAAAATATACAAGGGCAAGTCAATAAGTATCCGAAAACATTTGGTTGGAAATGTGACTGACGATTGTCTGAACTAGGAGTATATCACATAATAAGCCACAAAAAACGAAAAACCATGAAACCCAGTAATCTGGGAAGATGACATTATCGATGGGAAGATTTTAATGTTCTGTGGGTTGTAGATGTTGCCTTTATGCGCGCATATGCCAACAATTTTTAATATATGTGCTTCACTGCAATTCAGCTGTGTTAGAAACCTCAGCCAACCTGGCCAGCCCAACCAGAGTGATTCTTTCTCGCCCATTTTCTCAAAATCTTTCAAGGAGAAGGGTGTGATTAAAAATTGTTTATAGACTAAGTTGGTGTTGCTCTACAGGGTACCAATTGGAAACTTTTCTCTATCTTATTAGTTTTCGATTTAGCAAATGGATGACCTTAATTTTGGGGTCAAGGTCAAATTTGAGTGTGGTAAAGAATCCCCCCCCCCATTACCTATAAACCACACTCATCAGATCTCGCTTACCTGGCAGCTTTGAGATATCTGCCATGTTGCCAGATTTTTAGGACGCCCTGTATAGGAGACCAGTTAAATTGTATCCTCACAGGGAAAAGCCTAAAGGAGTAATGTTGGAGAACGTGGAGGCGATGATACAGAATCATCCCTTCGAGAGCACAGGTTGGGAAACGTTCAATATAGGAATGGTCCTATTGGAAAATTTACCTATACATATACATGGTGAGGCATTTATCTAGAGACAACTGAATATCTCGGAAACTAAGCATTGTACGAAAAAAGTCCAAAATCAAAAGTAAATTATTTCGCGGGAGAAATTCATTAGTTATTTATATTGGTTTGCCTTAAAAATTCATTACATCTTTTCTGGAACTCAATGACGGTCATCCATGCCACCACCTTCCCCATCACCGAGTTTTTAGTCAGGTCGTCGACAAATTCCCACAATTTCAAGCAAAGACTATCGCGGGTCTATGCATCGAAGTTTCAGTAATCTGGATTACATGTAAATGTGATGAAGAGATCTGGTTTCCCGAACTTGGCTACCATGGCCATTGCATCCTGGTAGTTTTTCTGCAATGCGCGTTTGCTATCGGTAAATGACTTAGGTAGAACACTGATCTTTCCTGCCCTTTCATATTAAAGTTATCAGCCTGATTATGAACGAAATCCATCAAATCAAGTGTGGCCTCTACTCTCTAAGTCTTCTGATTTTCTTTCACCCAGTGTAGACGGTCTCCTTCAACTTATAAAACGTGTCCACAAAATACTGTTGAATAAGATTCCCCGCGTGCAACATTGGATTAAACAGTCCTGGCCTTTTGTACAGTTTGTAGGAGGAAGGCTAACATTCTGACTTTGTCCCTGCAGTGCTCCTGAATTTCATCTTCCAGCATTCTTCTCCATGAGAAAACAGCAACGGGTAAGTCATTGGATCACAGTTCGGACTCAAAATCGACATGTGTTGTCTGTTGTTCCCCGTGCTTGGGTAGATGCGCATATCTCGCTCAAACGGTGGTTGGTTCTCCATCGTCGGCTTCAAACACTTCTGCTACCTCATTGACAGTTGGCAAATTATATCTTCTGGGATCGTGCTGTATTATCAACATTTGAACATTTCCTGTGGAGCAGGCACGGACACCCTTCATCATCTTGTACCGGGTGTTGCAGAAATATACAGGACAGTACTGCTTGGTAGCCAGCCTATCCTCTCGCTTCAGGGGCCGCTTCTTAAAATGATAATTGGGAAATTTTATTTCGTTAACCCATTTACACCGAAATTGGTAAAAATGGAAATTGAGGCTTCATATCTTAAATTTATATTCTGTAATATGTAAATACATAAAAAAATAAATAATTTACAATGACATAAAAAATTACATCTATGGACGACAGCATATAATTTTAAATAAAATCTATGTTTGGAATCGCTAAGCAACGGGACAGGAACTGACGTCACTACTTAGTTTTCTTTTTAAGTGAATTAAAAGTAAAAATTAAAATTAATTTTTAATTTTTATTTTTAAGTTATCATAGAGCATGTTTAATTTTTAAGTATCATGAAATAATTGGCTATTTATTGAACTGCATTTTCATTTCATCGAAATTTTTATTGTGAAGTTTTCGGACCTTAATTTCAAAATTCAAATTCTTCAAGACCTTCAAAATTCAAAATTTTTCATCGTTATCATTTCATATTGTCACCTTTTAAACAAATGCCGAGTCAACAATGAAGTCCGTTTCTACGAGGTGTGAAAATTATTGCCAGGACAATGGACTTGAGATTACTTGGACTGTTAAAAATTTTGTTATTTAATAATCTTTTAAATTTTATTAGTTTTAAGTCCCTTTATAATTATTTTCTTGTAATTTTTTTATTTCTTTGTAAATTATTTTTTATATCTTTACATGCTACAGAATAAAAATTTAAGATATGAAGTCTCGATTTCCATTTTTAACAATTTCGGCGTAAACGGGTTAACAAAATAAAATTACCCAATTATTATTTTATGAATCGGCCACTGAAGCGAGAGGATAGGCTACCCAGCAGTACTCTCCTATATATTTTGCAACACCCTGTACGCACGTGCAAAAGGGTTGATGTTTCTAATGTTCTTATGAAATTTAGGTTTGAGGATCAGAACCGTTTACGTTGAAATCGCGTAGGCTACAGAAACTCATGCACCGGTCTATCTATCTCTGTCGAGTTATAAACAAAAAAGAATTGGTATAGCCACAAAGGCATTGATGATATGACCATTAGATTAGGCTTACTTTATGTTTACTCACAGAACAAAAATGCTGTGTAGTGTATTCTATATTTGAGCATCATTTCATTTACCTTAGAAATATACGTCAATGTTTATTTACAAATTGATCATGCTAATTATCTAACAAAATTCCACGGAATACAGTTATAAATATAATTTTTATATGATGTATAAAGATCATTGGAGAATATTTTTCCTTGCTTGGAACACGATCTGCATTGAAATCTAAAAATCTGCTTTGTTTACCCGAGGCATGTAAACAAAGCAACGTGAACAATAATTGTTGTCAGCTCCGCTTCCGCAGTGGCACGCCAGGCATGTTAACAAAGCAGAGTGAACAATTGTTGTCAGTTCCGCCTCGTGTACCACTTCAGACTTTAGAGAAAGAAAGAAAAGATATTTTATTTTATTAATTTCTTCATTAGGGATAGACCATGGTCTGTAGAAGTTAATGGTCATCGTGCTTCACCATTTTCCGTTGTTTAGAGAAGCTAGGATTCAGATCACGCTAGGTGCCGCGTAGGCAGCAATGGCCCAAATGCGATCTATCAACACCTCCTAGAAAGAAAACTTGAGCACTAAAACGCCATACATCGTTACATCATCATAAGAATTTATTGCAAATCATATTTCTACCAATAATAAGCCCTAAATTTGGACGTCTTATGATCATGTAGAAATGTATGATGTTATTGTGCGCAGACTTTCTTTCTAAGAGGTGTTGGATCTCTGCGGCACTTAGCATGATCTGAATTCCCTAACTTGTACAGTTATTTTATTTATGTAGTTGATGCCCAATATTAATACTGAGCTATGTAATGCATTCACGTTGGTTTATCAATTATTTATTTAAAGATTATGCAGAATACACTTCTTCTGCAGTACTATATCATCAAATTCTGGCCAAATTTAATTCTGGCTCCATTGAAACTGAAAATGAAATTAAAGTTTCTTGCTCCCGATAGAGCAGCGTTGAATGCGCGGTTGGGCCGATTATATATGCAGCGCCATTTTTCAATCGAGTTTCCGTCTTATCGGGAGCTAGAAACTTTAGCTTCATTTTTCAGTGGAGTACGATGACCATTAACTTCTATAGATCATGGGACAGACTTTCTGATTACCCTGTATTATGAAGGAAATAAATAGACGAATCATAATAGGATGAATCACTTTCAGGAAAAAATATTTAATCTTAAAAGTCTGCCCTTATGCCCGAAAATCTTAATCTTAATATGCCCCTATGCCCTAAAAGGAAAGTTTTCAATCCGTATGCATGAAGGAGAAGCTTGGACACTAAATAGCAAGCCATCCAAAGCCACCCATGGAACGATGTATGCTTCTATAAGGAGCGTTCAAAAAGCACTGCGTCACAATTTATTTTTAAGACACGAACAATTTATTTCTACCACACGAATAGCAATGCTACGAGACTGAAATTTTGAGGAATCATAATTTGAACCGTCCGCCTCTGTTGTGTGAAATTGCAAGGTCCGCTGCCAAGTGGCAGCGCGATAGCGGATGTTAAAAATGCCGAATGTCAATGATGCTCCTTATAAGCATCGTAAAGTGATCGAATTTCTTGTTTCCGAGGGAGAAAATGTAGGGATGAACTGGATCCCACGGTGTAGAGAAAATGCAGTTCGTGAGATCCAATTCGACTCCGATGACGATGTTGTGTGCGCTGTGAAACACTGGTTGCATAATAGGACCAAGAATTGTACAGAGGGGGAATACACGCTCTTCCGGAACGCTGGCGTAAAGCTCAAGAAACGGAAGGAGACTCCTTTGAAAAATAATCAATAGAACTGACGGTGCCAGCCAATGACGTATATTAAAGATAGACTCCGAATCCTATTGTTAACAGCGGCAAAAAGTGAAGCAAATTGAGCCATGATTGTTCTGGGCAGGAGTGAGCCGTGGAGTAATTAGCTGTCTGGCTGCTTTGTTTGTGAAGATTTTGGACCTGAGGAATAATTAATTCAAAACCATTCCTCAAAGTTAAACTGCGTACAACTGTACAAACAGACAAGAAAAAGGATCAGGAATCATTTTCCACAAAAATAAATCAAAAATACGTAACTAAAATGAAAATACGTAACTGAAAGACAATCGAAACGAAATTGAAATTGAAACCATGATCGAAAAATTGTTTATAAAATATAATAAAATACTTCAAATACAAAGTAAACAAAAAGATAAACTTATCACTCCGTGATCGGCGTGTGAAAGAATTATTAATTATCACTCTTGTGTTTAGCCATGTGTTTTGCATAATCTTCACTCACTTTCGGCCATGACAGTTCTGGGCATGGAGCTTCCCAATTTGCTTCAAGTTACAACAATAGGATTCGGAGTCTATCTTTAATATACGTCATTGGTGCCAGCAATGCGATGTGCGAGATGCAAAGTTGTATGCTCCATACTTTCAGAGTACTGATTGTGCAAAAAAAATTAGGCAGGTATTAAATACTGTATAACAAACGAGCTCTAATTTGAATGTCTTGTCTAGACTGATAATAATCGACGAGACAACCAGAGTGTGGGTAAAACCAAAAATTAAATCGAGTGACACTAAATGAAGACTAATGAAATTTTATAGAGCACACTACATAGAGTTTGATCGTTCCTGATAGCTCTCATACGAATCCACATGTTGAAAGCTATAAGATTTTGGAGCAGTGAATGCCACTCCTCAACGAAAGTTCTTCTTAGCGTTGATAAGGTTAACATTCACAGTAAGCACAGTTATCAACCGTGATTTACAACTGGAGAAACGACACAAGAGACACTTTCTAAGTTGTTGCCGCGCCATGCTCAAGAGCGAGGACCAGTTGCCGTAAACTGTATGAACAATAGCCTGGCGGAAGAAAAGTGAAAATATGTGGTCACACTAGATGATGTGTATGTTTATTTAAGCGACTGCAACAAGAACTGAGCCATTTTTACTGCCCAAGGTGTTCTGAGGATTTCAGAAAATGGTACCGTGAATGTAAGGAAACATTTTCAAAAGGTTTCATGATCGTGGTGGGATACAGCTACAACGGCAAGTTAACGTTACATGTCAAAGGCAAAAGTCAACGCCATATACTATTAGACTAAAGTACTAACTCCCTTATTTACCCGTGACATTCCTGGTTGGTACAGAGGTAAACAAAGTATGGCTGCATCAAGACAAGGAGTCGAATCACAACGTCGCGTCAACTCGCCTGTTCCTGGAACGCCTGCAAGAAGATATCGGAATCCGTTCCATTCAGCGACATACTCGTCAAGTTGCCGGACGCATCGCCTGTGGGTTTTTGTGGCTTTTGGCCCACTTAAACGGGCCCTCGGAAAGAGAAGAACGCGAACAGTGGAGGATCTTTGGAAAGTGTGTCAACAGGAGTGGTTACAAATAGATCTTGGTGTTCTGCGTTCCAGCCTCCTTTAGTGGCAATTGCGTTGCAGGGCTATGAGCACACTCGATGGTGGCGAAAGGGGTTTTCCACCTTTTCTGGCCTTCTGTAACTTGTTACCATAGATCCATAACAACCCTCTGTACCACTTTTAATCCCGTAACCACCTTGCATTTCTCGACTGTCATCCACTGCTGTCATCCTGCGTTGCGTGCTTGTTAATCCTTTTCCTTGGTAGTGCGAGGTCTTCCTGCTCCAGACTTTTGTTGAAGTTCTCCTCTTACTCTCTTTCGTTGAATAGTATTTCTAACCGAAATCAAATGCAATTTGGTTTAAGACCTTCAGTAGCTTTTGGATTTGCGTTCTGCATCCTCAACTCAAGATGTGACCTTTCATGTGATGTTTTTCTAACAAAATAGACAGCAAGTATAATATAGACGATTTAACGAGTTTTCTCGTAAAGGGAAAAAGTTATTTTTAAAGCTGAACAGAACTGACGTTAATTTTTGAACACAGCCAAAACAACAAAGTGTCTGTTTCTGTTATTTCCAGGTAAGTATATCTGATATCAATCGAAAATTTCCCATGATGTATATTTTCCTCTTATTTTATGAATTACATCCATTTCGCAGTGGCATTTTATCGCTATCTTTCTTCATTTAAAACTAGATTAATTATACGCGATGTTTTTCCTGCATCGAATAAAGTTTTGAGCGCAATTTAACATTTCTGCTGTGTTGAGGGTAATTCTGGTGGACATCTATCCGCTTGAAACTTTGCTTTAAAGCCCATAAACACGACATCATGAATCAATTAATGTTTTACAAAACATGATTGCTGTCATAGATGTTGACATATTAGAAATGCCTCTGATGAAACGGAGGATACGTGAGGTCGCCTGTATATTATACGAAAATTTGCTTTCTGTCAAATCATGTTAGCGTTAAAGGGGCCAGCAGTTGTTAACGACAATTCCGTTTCCCCCTTATCTTGCACATACCGCTGCTGTCTCACAAGGCTCAGCAAGTCGCCAGATGTTTAAATTTTCCCAGCTGTCGACTACGAATCGAGTAATGCACAACGACGCATTCCTTTAAGGAAAATTGTCAATAATGGCAATGTATTAATTCAAAATCTTTATAACGTCCCTTAATTGGAATTCTAATTAAGCAAACGAAATTTAATAGCTCTCGTTGAATCATGTTAAAAATTCAGAAAAACAATGTAACGCTTATTACAGGAGCATTACGTCGATTTCATTTTTCAGTGTGAAAATAAAATTCTACTCATAACGAAATTTTTCAATTTAACAAATACCAATATCATAGGAAATCTGGTAAATGTTTCATAAATTTGTTGGGCTTTTTTTTCTAATTTGAAGGTGATATCGTAAAGCGGGGTGACTTTTGTTTATAAAATTTTCACATTTTTGTTTATAAAATTTTTTTATTATGAAGCAATTCTTTAGAAATTATTAAAAAGGTGTAACGTAACTTTTTATAACATTATTTATTTATTTATTTATAACCCAATACGTCCATCCAAGGCCTGTATGG
>JAHWFO010042072.1:123407-160708 GCA_023313115.1 Rhysida immarginata | reverse complement strand
TAATAATAATAATAATAATAATAATAATAATAATAATAATAATAATTAATAAAATGGTTGCACTCACGTAAAAACAAGAGGGAAAAAGGTTGTTGTTTTTTTTTCAAACCACGCTTTTATTCTTGTTTGCAACAATAAGCAACATTTAATTTTCGTCATAACGAATTGTTTGTTGCGGCAATTGGACAATTCGTAGCAATGAAGTAGTACCATTAAAACACGAACCAGTGAAGCGATTTGAATCTTTATTAACATTCATTGTCATCGTTCCTGTGTAAGTGTATCAAGTTTCAGCTCTCTAACTTGACAGGAAGGTGTTTAATATTGATGACAAGATTTGACCCGGACACACACGCAGAAAAGCAAGCTAACAAAAAAATTAAAAAAACAACAACAAAAACACAAAGAAAAAAACACATGAAAGCGTTTTATATCAATACAGAGGTTTAAGAAATAAGACTGTACAAGAAATTCGAGAGTGTAAGTCTAGTTATTATTATAATCAAATTGATAGAGCAAAAACACCTAAAGATAAATGGAAAATTATAAGTAATATAACAGGACGAGAAAAGACTTAGAGAGATATTCCTCAAGAGATTGGTAATCAGATAAATGATTTTAATTTGAGCCTTATAAACATGTGCGATTGCCAAAATATTGTAAAACAAAACTCTGCAAATTTTAATATAAAAAATGAAGTAAAGGATACATTTTTCCTTTACCCTGTTAATGAGATGGAGATTAAAAACTGCATTATGTCCTAATCAAAATATTCCTCCCCATGATATGATCATGTTACTACAGAAATTCTGCGTAAACATGTTAATAGTTTAACTTATCCTATTAGTAAATTAATTAATTGTTCATTTTTACAATGAACATTCCCTGACGCATAAAAGATTGCAGTTGTAATTCCAATATTTAAAGGGGGAAGTAGTTTATTATTTGAAAATTATAGACCAATATCTTTACTGTCTCACATTTCAGAAATATTTGAAAAAATGGTAAAAAATCGTCTTACAACTTTTCTAGAAAAATATAACATTATTGCGAATAAACAGTTTGGTTTTCAAAGAAAAAAGAATACTCAATTAGCAGTTCACAGTTTTATATCAGATGTTATTCACACGCTTGATAAAGGTCGGAACCCTTTAGCAATTTTTCTGGATATAAGGAAAGCTTTCGATTCAGTTGACCATTGTCTCTTATTACAAAAATTGGAAAGATATGGTATAAGAGGATTAGCAAACCAATGGTTTAGCTCTTATTTAGCCAATAGAAAACAAGCTGTTAGGATTAAGGAAAAATTAAGTAAAAAAAAAAAAATAAAAAGAGGAGTTCCTCAAGGAACTATTTTTTTTGTATTTTTTATTTCTTTTTTTTTTTTTTTGTTTTTTTTGTTTTTTTTGTTTCTGACAATCGTCAATCTTATTTTCTTTTTTGTATAATATGGAAGACCGCTTGGGTTGGTTAGGCTTCTTGACTACCTCAGTGTATTTCCTTTGGAGTTTATTCTGGTTAGATGAGCTTTGTGAAAGCGCTGCTTTCGTCCCATCCTAACGAATGTACACTTCACTGTTCGATTGTCGATTGTCGAAGGAACTATTTTAGGTCCCATTCTTTTCTTAATTTATATAAATGATATTTTTCATTTAAATTGGTTTGGTTCTATCCAAGATTACGCTGATGATTTAGTCTTAACCTATATAAAAAGTGATTATCAAAATTTTAAAGAAGCCCAATCAGACCTTAAATTATTAAACTTCTGGTTATCAAATAATAATATGTCCTTAAATGTAAAAAAAATCTGTATATATGCGTTTTAAATTGCACTCTGATTGTAATACGAATTTGTTCTTAAATATCATGATTTGAAATGTAATAATCTTGAATGTAGTCATTGTCCTCTCTTAACTTATGCGATCACACAAAATATTTGTGTATTACAATTGATTATCGTTTATCATGGGATTCCCATATAAGAAGTTTATTTGTTAGATTAAGATCTATAACTTTTATAATTCGATCATTAAAAACTGTCTTAACTTTTAAAAATCTGATTTTAATATATAACGTTTTCTTTTTAAGTACATTACAGTTTGGGGTGGAACTTATGTGACTCATTTAAAACCAATTATAAATCTTTTTAATATGCTGACTCGTTGTATCTTTAACAATAATGATTTCCGTAAAAATCAAATAATGAATTTTCATCAATTTTATCTTTTTAATTTGGCAAAATATACATGTAATTATGTAAAAATGAAACAGCCAATTTTCAGACATTTTAATTATAATTTAAGATATTCTAAAAATCTGACGATTCCAATTGAAATTCCAAAGCATTCTTTCGTTTTCCATCAAATAGATTATAATTATAAAAAATTGTTTAATGATCTATCAAATGAAATAAAATTATGTACTGATAAACGAAAATCTGGATATAAACTTAAAAATTGGATTATGACTATCAAAAACAATTAGTTTTTAATGGTTTTTATATGTTAATCAGTTTTAATTGTTGTTACCGTATTTACTAATTTATTTTCTTTTCTTTTGATGCTTTTCCGAATATTCGAGCAATATGGGAAATTCATCTTATTATATATTTGTATGTTTCTTACTTTGGAATAAATAAATAAATAACAAAGATCACCGATTTTTTTTTAATTTTAAATCTTTAATAAATACAAATTCAATGTGTTTTTTCAAAATTGTTAAAATCGAATGAGAACATTAAAAAATATTCCTTTCTTTATTAAAAATTATTTTTTTACACAAACAATTTTTTTCTCATTGTTTTATGTTTTGTTATGAAATATCTACTTTTTACTTGTTATCTTTAAAATTTCAAAGAGATTTGAAAAAATTTGTTAGAGATATGACTTTTTAAACGAAAAGTACCAAAAAATGTACGTGCTAATAACTTTTTAAAGAATGGAAAATTTTCAAAAGTATTTTGAGAATTTTAATACTCTGTTAAGTACTACCAAACTGTAATCAAAATTTCAAATTTCATGACATGTTTGTTTTTGAGGAGCCCACTTCAGGAATTCTTACCATTCAGCAAATGAGCATCTGGTGGAACTCACATAATACGATCCGCAATCCGGGCATGTTAACTTCTTTACGCCGCAACATTTGAAGACATTGTCGTCATCATCTGGCTTCTAACCATTTAACACTTCTTGCTGTTGTTCTTCGTGCGGAAAGCAATACCGAGTCCATAATTTCGGAAAACCTTCGTGATCTTATTTATCGACGGTCCGCTATAATTAAATGTCACGAAGTCCTTCTGCCTATCATCTACATCTACATTAACGCATCTCAGGGAACGTTTTGTCTCATTAAAAATCAAGCTTGTTATGTGATCAGGGAAATCGTTTTTTTCTCGCCAACTCAAACGTCGTGGCGATCTCATCTTTTCTGGCGTTGTCGGTAATAGGGTACATTATGACCCGTTGGAAGGAATGTCTTAATGCGGCCCTCTTATGCTGGATTGGATGATTCGAATCAAATGTTGTAATATTCGATGTAACGCACATTTTTTTGTATACCGGATGACCCATTTTAAAGTTTCCCCTGGAATACTTATCCACATGGGATCGAAATTAAATTTATTTGTCTCGGAGGGGGTAATCGAATGTTACTAAAAGAGACCCTCCTCCCCCATTCATTCGGAACTTTTTTTCATGTCTATTTTGAGTTTTTTCTATGTTGTGTCTGTCATTGTATAATAAAAAATAACTGAAATTTAAAAGAAAAGGAAATTAATTATTAATTTTCATTTAAAATTTTGCAAAAAAATAATAATCAAAATAATAATTTAAATTTTTTATTTAAAATTTATTAAATTAATTAATAGAAATGAATTTTCATTTTAGTGACTTTTTGTGATCGTTTTAGTGACAAATCTGGTTATACACTTGGCAATGCTGCATAAGCTCATCGGATCCAGGAGGGCATTACACTCTCAAAAAATTTCGATATGCCCTTAATTAGCTGGCATCCGTCTTTCACTCTATTGAAGATTCTCAATATCGAAAAAAAAGAGTGGAATAATCAACAACGTAGATCTTGAACGTAGCCGTATATAAAAAATCCTTTGGTTGAGATCGGGAGATCTAGCAGGCTATGCATGTGGCTTCTTCCAAGTAGACAACAACTGACCAAATCAGTGATATAATAGCAAGTTTTCGTGCTTCCTTAAATTCTCTTTTTTTTCTTTTTTCTTTCTTTCTTTTTTTTGCAAGCAAACAATCCTTTTTCATAATACACAAAATCCACAATGCCAATGCATGATCAATCGTGCTTTGGTCATTTGTATTTTGGATTTTTTTAAACAAAATCACGTCTGAAAAGAAATCTTATTTGATCTTTTCCCCTGTAAAATTTAAAATTCACAAAATATTAATAGAGCGGAGCCTATAAGCCTTGATAGTTTCGTTATTGCTCTCGAAGTAATGCAATTCTCATATGCCACAAACGATGAAACGGGGAATTGAATGCTGTTTAATTTATGTTAGCGAATTCCTTCGTCAATTGTAAATGATCTCTGTCAATTATGTAATCCAGTACAGTTTGAAGCTGCAAACAGAAGAGAAAACGATAATTAAATTGTCAACCATGTTTGAGTAATTAGAGCCTCTTGGTAAGGGAAGGACCTCATAAAATTGCTCTCTAATGAGGAGAGAGAAGGATTACCTTTAAAAATTCCTTCCCATTTTCTGAGAAGAGACGCAGAAAGCAGTTCATTAGTGGCCTAAACTCTAATCCCCGAAGCTTTATGCAATTTTTTGCCCTCTATCTCTCGTGGTTAAAAAAAGACTGTTGCCACATGACGCGTTGTTTATTAGATCACATTAAAACTAAATGAGCAGAGTTGGGATGGACGGGAAAAATCAGCCTGCAACATCCTTTAATTTTTCTCTTTCGTTTCTCGTTAGGAGGAATCACTTGTAAAGAGTCAAAAAATAAATGAACTGAATTTAATGGACTCTTTAAAAAATGCATGCATATCGAAAACGCAGTTTCCCAGCAAGTTTTACATTTTTTATAAACAGACGTTGCTTCTCTCTTATTATAGCTCCAGTCATTAATTAAAGAGGCCTATCAAATTGTGGGCTTCTCGTGGAGATCGATGCACATAATAAAGACAATTAGATTTTTTCCCTCGGATTTTGAAGTTGAATCCATCTAAAACATTAAGCCAGTTTTATTAAATTAAAACATAATTGTTGGTCTCTCGAAAACTGGTAATTAAACAGGAATTCTGGAACGCGGAATTCCTCATGTTAAATTCTTGATGGTGTTAATACCGAATGATTGCATTGATTCAGTTGTCGTAAAATGCTTTCGTGTGGCAATTGTCAGATAATAATTATGCACTGCCTCGCAAAGAAACATTACTCGAAATATGGTAGAACTTAACGTACAGAAAAAAAAGTTCTAAGGAAGAGATTTTAATTTAGAAAAATTACATGTACCAAGTGACAATCAGTAAGCAGTAGACGCACCATAATGGGGGATATTTGGTAACTGTGCGTGGCATTCATTCGACGAGGAATCGAATGGCATTCTGAGATATCGCTGAGTATGTAGTATAAATCAAAATCCACAGATCATCCTCATTTCAAGGGAAGAGAAGAGGATTCACTCGGCGGTCAACTATGTCACATCTTATCAGAGAGAGATCTGGAGACCATGCTAAGAAAGCAGCCGAATAAATTGCAAAGCCTCCCAACTTATGATAAAAAGGTCGTGTTACTAAGTCGTAGCAACGACGTTGCACTAAAGAAAGTTCGTAGTACATGACATTCGATAATCGAACAGTGAAGTGAAAAGAAAGACGCGAGTGGTCCAGGAGCCAAGCTCACTTTGCACGCTCGCTCAAAGAGTAAACCAGAGGAGGTACACTGAACAAGGAGAGAAGCCTGATGAACCTCTTTAGTCCTCCAGAGAAGAAGTCCCCAGAAGGGACGAGAGTCAGATTGTAGATTAACGAATAGATCCCCAAAAAATCAGCAGGATCTAAAAGATCCAATAGTTGGGGAAGACGGCCTTGTTAACGTCATCAAAGCAGACATCCAGGATATGGCGGGGTCTTCGAAACCTGACGGGACCCTTAATAACTAGTGGATGGTCCAGAATACCAGAAACTAGAGTATTTTCATGATTCTCCATCTTGGGTAGCATGTTCTTCGTAAGTGTCTGGACAAAGGTGCCTATGTGGGTCATCTCCAAATCGTCACAGATAGAGTGGTTGTTGGCAACTCTTCTGTCAAGTTGGGCAATGGATCGGAGAGCAACATTTTGGATGGTCTGGAGATCCTTCCACTTAGATTTTCAAATAAAAGCCCAAGCAGACATTCCATGGAGTAAAATAGTACGGATCACAACCTTGTATATCAAGAGTTTGTTATCCACACCAAGAGCGCTCTTTCGCCCCAGAAGTGCAATCAAACTAAACTTCGCTTTCTTTGCTATGTTGAGCGTGTATTGGACTTGGCCGTTCCAGTTTAGTTTGGAGTCGATCATGACACCAAGATATTTATAGCTTTTTATCCACCCAAGTTTCTTGCCAAATAAGAAGAGCGGCTTTGGTGAGTTTTTGCGTTTGCAAGTGATAAACATGACTTTGCACTTTTTGACATTCAGCTTTAATCGCCACTTAGTGAACCAGTTCTCGCACTGATGTAAAGCTTTTTGGAGTCGAGTGATGACATGTGCTGGGTTTCGTGTCCAAGTCATGATAGACCCGTCGTCAGCAAACAAGTAATGATTACACTTGGCAAACTTGGGAAAGTCATGGATAAAGAAATTGAATAAGGCTGGCCCCAAGACAGAGCCTTGGGGTACACCAGCATTAACATCGCAGGGTTCAGACAAGGAGTCTCCAACCTTAACACGAAAAGTCCTCTTTGACAGAAGGAGCAAATCAGAGCAATTAGATCGTCAGGGAACCCGTAGGTAATCATTTTGTAAATGAGTCCATCATGCCAGACTTGGTCAAAGGCCTTTTGGACATCGAGGAAAACGAGACCACCAAACATAGAGAGGTAGAGTGGACCGTTTAAATCAGCAACAAGCCTCCATAACTGTAGCTGACAAGAGTGGCGTGGACGGAAGTCAAATTGCTCACTACGAATGAGGTTGTTTGCCTCGCAGTAGTCGTTGAACCTCTTGAGTATAGTGCGCTCAAAGATCTTGGAAAGCATAGGCAACAAGCTGATGGGCCTATAATTTGTGGAAAGAGCAGGATCCAGTCCTGGTTTAGGAATAGTGATGATGACTGAGTCTTCCCAAGCACTAGGGAAATGGCCGCTAAGCCAACAGTCATTCATGACTTTGGTGATGATGCAGATAACACTGGGAGGCATATTCTTGAGAGCATTGTAGGCAATGGTGTCGATGCCGGCTGCCTTTATGTTTTTCAGGCGCTTTATGATGTTCAATATCTCAGAGGTGCCAATGACATCAGGAGAGGCAAGTGCACGCTGGGTGTGGCCATACCTGTCACATACGTCTTTGACCTCACGAGTAATATTGACCAGACCATCCTCTTTGGGCGTAGAGAATTGGCTCTTCAGTGACTCGGCGATAATTTGTGCTTTGACCTGGTCACTGCTAACAAAATCGTCACTCCCTGTAAGCAGAGGAGGGAGACAATAGTCCTGTTGCTTTTAAGGGCCCTGACCTTACTCCAGAGAGAGTTATCCTGAACGGACAGACTCTTAATTTTGTCGTTCCATCTTTGATTCCTTAAATCCTTAATCTGCTCACTTACCTTGCGGGATAGCCTGTTGTACTTCGTCCTGAAGTGGAGAAACCTGGTACGCTGCCAAAGTCTTCTGAAGGGATTTTTTTCGTGGATGAGTTGCCTGATGGATGGAGGAAGTTCCAGATGGCCTGGCCGCTTGCAGTCCAGCGAAGTAGCACTAGCATTTGTAGCCATCTTGATGGAGTGAGTGACGTGTTTGATATTTTCGTCAATGTCACTGCTGGTGTCGGGATCCTGATAAGGAATGTTACTGTCGTTCATAAGTTGTCTAAAAAATTTCCAGTCTTGTTTGTCACGAAGATTTATTCTCAGATCGATATTTATCCCCTCAAAATTTAGTGCAATGGTAGGTGATCAGATGATAAGGCATTTACCGTAAAAATATTATGGGTTTTGAAAAACCCCTTGAGAACAGCAATATCGAGCAAGTCACTAGCGGGTGAGTGATCACAATAGTATATTCTCAAGAGGGCCAATAATGGAAGTGTCGATCTGATCTACCTATAAAGTACCGAGCCACTTTGATTAGTGCATTTGGAGTTCAAGTGTGGGTGTTTCGCATTTAAATCATCCGCCATAACGACTGGGGTGGGCCCAGACAGTACTTCATCTAGGTCGCGAGGGTCTAACTTATGCCTGGGTAGGTTGTACAGGAAAGTGAACTTGACCTCTCCAACGTCAGCATCTTTAATGATAATGGAAACTGCTTCCATATTCACAAGGTTAGATGTGACAATCTTAGTGTGATTAACACCATTTTTAACAACAATAGCTACCCCACCAGAGGCTGGATCTGAAGCTTTTTTAGAGGGCCTATCTTTTCGGTATACATAGTACCCTGGCAGATTGAAAGCCCTACTCTGTTTGAGATGGGTTTCGCACAATAAGGCCACATGGATGTTCCAGCTTTTAAGGAAATCATAAAATTCGAAACGCTTGCGAGGGATCCCCCTCGTATTCCATAAAGTGCATCGTAGCTTACCTTGATTTATAACTCTGTATGGATGTCTATCCATGATTATTTCCTTGTCTTAGTTTGAGTGGTCTACGGCAAAACTTTACCAATATCCTTTAACATATTCATTAGGTTGCCCAGATACCTTTGAATTTTAGTCAATTCGTCGTGGTCAGCGACTTCCTTACCAATAGAAGCAGAAGCAACCAAAGCAAAAGTTCTTCCTTCAGGAAGTTCTGTTCACTTTAACTTGTGGGTGTTTGGGACACAACTCGATGTGTGCTAACCTTCACATCGAATACATTTAGGAGGGTCTTTACCTTTTATATTGGTGCAGTCCATTGACTGGTGGTCGCCCGCGCACTTATTGCAACGCGGTGACTCGGTGAAGCCTTGGGACAAGTGCCCAAATCGTAAACAATTGTAACATTGTAAGGGCTTCTTGTTGCCCCTAAATAATTTAACTGTTACAGCAAGTGAACCAATGCGCTTTAAATTTAGGAAAGATTTATTGTGCTCAGTGTTTTGTAGGAGGACTAGGACCATTGGCATCTCAACTGCACCATTTGCTTTTTTAAGACAAACTGCCTTATCGGGGAAGTAATTAGCGTTTCTAAGGTCTGCGCAAAAATCTTCCATGTCATAGGTTGTATCCACATTACGGACAACGTATTTTAACAGCTTCTCAGACTTGAGCTGATGATGCTGGATTTTAAGCACACCATTCATTTTGATTCCTGACACGAGGTTTTGTGAGTTTCCTCATCGTGGCATTTTATCTTGATTGTGTCTGAGCGTCCGGTATGTGCAGTAATCTTATCTAACGTTACGTGATTTTTTATCTCATTTAGTACTTCCTTAATCGGTTTCCCGTCATGTCTAACGATAATAGGGGGAATATAAATAGCTTTCTTTTCACTTACCTTAATCTGGGAATTTTCCGTACTCGTCCCCCTTCTGGGTTTTTTGTTACGAACAACTGTCCAGGCACTGTCTTCCACTTCTCCATCACTTCCGTTGGAATGGCTTCTTTTGTTGTCACCGTTAGTCGTACAGTCACAATCATCACTTACTTCCATGTACTCCAGTCCATGCGCTTTGTTAGCAAGGGAGATAGGTTGTAAATTTTCTATTACCTTATTTTCTTCCTTGGAGTTTCACGCCTTTGGAGTTCCGGAACATTTCTCAAAAGCTTTTCTAAAATCATTTATCTTGTTGATGACGAGAGTTTTGAATTTCTGTGGTGATTTCATTGAATTTCTCATCAGAACTTGTTGGTAAGGAGTCGACCTTCGCTTCCAGTGCATTGTACTTGGCGTTTATGTCATTCCTGAGAGATTCTAGCATTTCATTAAATACTAGGTCGAATGCAGCAAACGTAGGACCCAAACAAGCATCCCTGTAGGCCCTTTCGCAGGACACACTTTTACCGTCAGGTGCTAGCAAAGACTCCTTTGCCGACTTAAGCGTCGTTAATCTCGACGAAGACATCATATTCTTAAAAGAGAATTGTTCAGAACCGGAAGGGAGGGGAGAATAACCTCGGAGCTAGGTGTGTGCTAAGGAAGCCGTCCTAAGAAGGACGCACCTAGCTTTAAGAAAAAGAACAAGTCGGGTTTGCGAGAAGATTAATTCTACGCCAGGGACCCACTTGTGAATGATTAGGATGATAATAGATGATATGAGAAATGTCCTTAGTTAGGTTTGCGAGGAAATTAATCCCAACGCCAGGGACCCAGAAGGATAGTGAGTGTCTTGATGTACTGGTTTACGGGAATATTAATTCCAACGCCAGGAACCAGCACATAAGACGTAAGAGAAGGTGAATATCGCCCTGAAAAGGAGCAATGAGATATTACCTGAAAAGAGAGTAGAGATGACACTTTGAAGAGCTAGTCCGTCCTGATCGTCCTCTCTCGTAATACATGTATACTGTATATGTTATAAACAGCGACGAATTTAACCTCCGACCTCGGCCGAGAAACATCATCTAGAGTATCAATATATGTTAAATTCGTTAGGTGCATGTACACAAATTTTATATTATAAATGATGGACTTATAAGTAACACTTTGATATAAATTTATTTATTCAACATGTTTCGGCCGGAGGCCATCTTCAGGAATAATAAAAAATTAGTTAAGGCATCGTTATCCAACGATAAAAGGGTTTTAGCATCAAAATGTTACGAGCTGTAGCTGCTCGTGACTATTATAAGTGGAGGGCCACAAATAAAAAATTTCAGGTTCTTAGGCCTTTTCGTACAAAAGTTATAGCTTGATTTGTATTGGAGCCTCGCGGCCCCTGCCGAGGCCTCAGAGGACTATATCAATTTTAGTTTTCTCATAGCTAACATTTTAAGTAACAAATTATAAATATAAAACATTTCAGGAGCTATAAATTTCCTCTGGCTTTAAATTTATAGCTTGATTTGATATTGAGGCCGCAAGGCCCCTGTCAAGAGACTTATAGAATTTTTAATATATAAGGGTCGTACAAATGAAAACGAAAATTTTTGTGGGAAAAAAAACGACGTGTAGGATTTTTTTTCAACAATTGCGAAACCCCACGTGCAAACTGAACAATAGGTTGCAAATGTTGCATCACGTGAGAAAGAACGATAGCTCGCGCTTCGAAGCTCTGAGAGTGATCGCTTCGTCCAAACAACAAAATGGAGTCAACGAAACAAAAGCAATCAAAAGCAATCGCAAACAGCATGGGGAAGGAGATGTTGATCCTGTTTTTTGATCGCAAAGGCCCGATTTTACTGGACTTTCTTGAAAAAGGCACGACAGTTAAGGCAGAACAATATGGGGAAACATTGAAGGCATTGCGCGCGGCCATCAAATGCAAGCGTCCTGTACTTCTTACAGGAAGAATGCTTCTTGTTCACGACAACGCGCGTCCTTACACCTCGAAAGTAACGGTAGACCTCATCAAAAAGTCAACTGGGAAGCAACGCAGCAGCCACCTTACAGCCCTGACTTTCACCTGTTTGGGGATCCCAAGAAACATCTGACAGGCCGCAGGTTTCAGTCGGACGATGAAGTGAAGTAAGAGGTTTTGGAATGGTTCCACTCGCAACCGAAAGACTTCTTCTATAAAGGAATTACATGCCTTGTTACACAATGGGATAAATGCCTTAATGCATTTGGAGAGTATTTTTAAATTCCTTGTATACACTTTGGATAAAATTAATAATTTTCGTTTTCATTTGTACGACCCTTATAGATAAGCTAAATTTTTAAATACCACACTATGGTTAAAAATAATTTAGGCCCCCTGCCTTTCCATTCAAATGTTATAGCTTCAATTGTATTTGAGGCCGCCAGGGGCCCCGAAGCCTATACCAGTCTCCTTGTATATTGTCTATAATTTTTAAGTAACTCACTGTAAAAATATAAAACTTCAAGTTCTAAGGCCTTTTTATTATTCAAATGATTTGGGCTTCAGGGCCCCTGTGGAGACCTAAGAGCCTTATACCAGTTTTCGTGTATATTAGCTAATTTTTTTAGTAAACTACTATAAGTATACAAATTTTCAGATTTTTAAGCCTATTCGTTCAAACATTATAGCTCTGTCGTTAGGGCCCCAGACGACTATATAAGTTTTAGTGTATAAGAGCTAAAATTTTAAGTAACACACCATAAATATGCAAGAATTTAGATTTCTGGACTTCCGGTTCAAAGTTATAGCTTGATTTGTGACTGGGTGTATATTAGCTAAATTTTTAAGTAATTTTCTATAAGTAAACAAAATTTCAGATTTCTAGACCTTTTCATTTAAAAGTTTTAGCTTTGCTTGTGTTTGGGGCCTGTGTGGCTCTGCTGGAGCCTTTTCTGTATATTTGCAATATTTTTTTAGAACCATACTATGAATATACAAAATTTCAGGTTCAATTGTATTTGGTGCTTCGAGGCCCCTGGCGGGGTTCTAGAGGCTTATATCAGCTTCCTTCTATATTGGCTATATTTTTTACTATCGAACTAAAAATATACAAAATTTCAGGTTTCTAGACCTTTCCGTTCTAAAGTTATAACTTGATTTTATTTGAGGCCTCGGGGTCTTCTGGCGGGCCTCATAGGCCTACATCACATTTCTTGCATATTTGCTATATTTTTTTTAGTAGCACTCAATAAATATACAAAATTTCAGGTTCCTAGGTCGTTCCGTTCAAATGTTATAGTTTCAATTGTATTTGGGACCTCTGGCGAGGCCCTAGACGCTTATATCACTTTTCTTTCTTTTCTATATTGGTTTTATTTTTTTAGAACCGCACTCTAAATTTAAGAAATTTCAGGATTTTTGCCCTCTTTGTTCAAAAGATAAAAAAGGAACCATGAAATTCATGCAAGTGGCCGGATTGACCCTGGGCCACCCAAGAGAGTAGCTATATTTTTCGCACCGTTCTCTGTATAGGGCCAACGTGTGTAGAAAATTTCAAGCCTCTAGGTCATTCCTTTCAAAAGTTATGGCATCAAAACTTTACGAGCAGTAGCGGGAGGATTCGCTAAACTTCAAATAGAGTGCTTTAAATTCTGACGTCAAACAGTCAAACTCTGACGTCACAAATTGCTCAAATGCAATCAAAACCCCATAGACATGAAAGTAAGTCAGACATGAAATCGAAACCCCCACAAAAACACATGGTTTGGTCCATCCTAGAGAATTCGATATACTTTTCGCTCCGTCCTCTGTAGAGGGCCTACGTATGTAGAAAATTTCAAGCCTCTAGGTCAATCCTTTCAAAAGTTATAGCGTGTGACATACATGTTACACACATCTGTACTGTCGTTAAAAGGGTTTTAGATGATGCTAAAACCCAAAAAATGACAAAATTCTAGGGACTATATATGGGATGGTTTGGGGTGGGATGTATTGACGTGGAAGGGTTTTGGGCTTGGTGAATGACAGGTTGGGTTGGTAACTGTAGGTATCTATTGCTGTGCGAGCAGGAAAGGAGAGAGTGAGGAACTATGAGTAATGAGTAGGGGTAATGAGTTAAGGACTATGAAAATATTGACCTTCTTGAGGAATGAAGATGATTATATATATGAACCGCCTACTTGGGAAATGACGTTGAGGAATATACTTATGTGCGTGAGCAGTTATGATGTAATAGGGATGAGTAAAATGTAGGGAAGATGTTGATAGCATGCTATAATTGGAGTCTGACGGGAGGGTGGATGGAGTTAAAAAGAACCGAGTGGCCTAAGAAGGGTGAGGATAAGGTTACGGTCAGTAGAGGTTGTAAATAAGAAAGAACTTTTTGGGGAGGGCATGAGGATCTTAACCAGATAGATTGAAAGTGGACTCAAATTTCGATAGATTTTCCAGCTGAAATTGGAATGTTTATATATGTTATATAATATTTATTAAAAATAAACAAAATTTGTATGAATAAATGTGCAGAATAAAAGAGCTGGGTATATCCAGAGTAATAAATGCGTATAATGTGAAAGTAAAATCAGAAGAAGAAAAATGATCGGGGATAGCGGGGTAGAAAGGATGGAAAAATACATAGATATATAGGGCAGGGACCTTTTACTGCGATTGCCTGGGGAGTGGGAGGCTTAGGTGGTGTTCATGGTAAAAGATGGAGAGAGTGTGAATGTGAAAGGGGTTTGTCTTGGATTGTATGGTCGAGTGATGGGTTGGGGATGCGGATGTGTAAACATATGGGTAGGAAGACAAAATTAATACATATAGATTAATAAAATATATTATTGGGGCACTTAATTCAATAATTCTATCATTTATAATAATCCAGTAATACAAGAACCACAACCTTATCAAATTTTTTATACTTAGAAATTCAGGACGTGTGTCTTCGAAAACGAACACGATTTCTGATGAAAATAGGAAAGAAAATTCCACAGCCTGACTCTAACCAGGAACCTTCGGCTAATCGCGCAGACGCTCTAACCAACTGAGCCAATGTGTACATTGGAAGCATAACGCGTTCTAAAAAAAATTATCTTAATGATTAGCGGAAGGTTCCTTGTTCGAGTCCAAGCTATTTTCTTCAATAACTTAAACATCTGAGGCATGGCGTGTAATTAAAAGCCCTCATAGTATTCTTTAACGAACACGATTATTTAACATGGGAAGACGGTTTTAAAAGGGGTATGGCAGGCGTATTTCTATAGATATTAGAAAACTGATTGAAAACGTAGCACCATTTGGATACTTTCTATCGGAGTCTCTTATACCTTATGTTCCCAGAAATTTCCGGACACATGCACACAAAGAAATAACGCATTATTTATGACCTGATTAATATGTAGTTAGACCTCCTTTCGCTGCAATAAAAGTATGCACTGTGCTAAGGAGACTTTCGACTAGTTGTTAATAAGTTTCTGCAGAAATTGCGTTCCAATCCTCCCTAAGTGCGTTGGCGATTCGGTCTGGCCCTCAATGAGCTAGGTTGGATTTAGGTCCGGGCTCTGAGCGATCCAGGCCTTCAACATCTGTCATGGAACCATTCTTGTAGGCACCTCTCTCTGTGAGCTGATGCATTATCATGTTGAAACAACACATTCGCACAGGAAGCGTTTCCCAGGCGTCCGCCAGACCAAAACTCTTTCATCGGACTGACAGATGGTGTCAGTCCAAAGAACGCATTTCTACCGCCCAGAGTCGAGCTTTGCACCATCCCAACCGAGGCTTGGCATTGATGTTACAGATGTTGGGTTTGTGTGCTGCTGCACGACCATGGTAACCCATAGCACGTAATTCTCTGCGGATAGTTCTAGTGCTGACCATGCTTCCTGATGCATGTCGGAATTCGTTAGCCAGTGATTCAACGGAGGACATCCGATTTGTGCGCAAAACGCGTTCGGTGGTCCCTGTCTGTCATTATCTTTGGTCTACCTGTCCTTTCTTGGGCAGTTGTAGTACCATGGCGTTTTCACTTTACAGTTACATCAGTGACAGTGGAACGAGGCACATCCAGTAGGGTAGAAATTGCTCGGACAGACTTGTTGCACATGTACGTAGCATCCAATGATAGCTCCACATTTGAAATCACTAAGCTCTTTGGAACAACTCATTGTATTACAGTGCAGCCCTTATATGTCTTCATGGCGATGTCAGTAATGCTTAAAAGATGAACAGAAAGTAACAATGAATTCCTTCTTGACAAATCGATTGTTATATGACATGCCATTATCTTGGTATTCTTTACATTCACTGTTTTAGCACGTGAATTCGACTTGAAGGGGTCCACGAAAAATTCTGAAAAGTTGATACGGCCGAGTTAAGACTTCGATGGTCATATTTCTGAAAACAGAATTTGAAAAAGTTAATCCGTTTTCAAGTTATCGTGCAAACGGCGAACGGCCGGCCGGTTAAACGTACAGACCAAGGGCGCATTCTTATAAGTACCTTTTATGCTAAAGCTCCCAATAATTGGATAAGAAATGAAACGATCGAATTCTTTAAATGCGTAACAACTCACCAGAGTCACTGCGATCGCTTATTGTATGAGGTTAGAGGCTTCATATAAGTGTTTTTAATAAAAACTTTGCTTATCATTCGTGAAATAAGTATATTTCTTAAATCTAAAGATGTCTTACAATTTTTAAACAATTTTGTATGAACTAAAATCTAGAAATTTTTACGCACGATGATACTTCGTAAGATTTCCCCGAGCTTTTGAAACGGAGATTGTAAACACATTATGATTACGTATATTTGAACAAGCAATTCTCAGAACTTTATATCAGATATACAAATGTGTATTAGTATTTAGTAATTTAATGTGACAGATCACAAGCAACTACAACTACGTAGAATATAAATTTTAAATGTAAGGTGTTATCGGCGAATGGTTTAACTCCCCCCCCCCTCTCCTATACAATGCCTACGATTGAGGTTCGATTCCTAAGGTGGGAGTAGGTTTTTTTTGGTGATTTATTCTTTTGTCTATAAATTCCCTATATCGCCAGTATCGCTGCACCAACAAAGCATTTTATACATTCTCTAATTTACTACGAAACATCATAAAAACTGCCAAACGTAACTACTTCGCACAACTATTTAACGAAACACATTCAAACAAAGCAAAATAGAAAACGATAAACTATCTTCTATCAAGCTCCCAGTCCTCGCACTCTCCTTTCCCAGACCCACGAAAGTTAACTCCAGCCTTATTAACCGAGTTCCTTAAAACTCGTTTGCCCACTCCCCCCAACCCCCTTATCTTTCAATATCCCAACGCCCCCATTTTCCTTCTTTGCCACTCCCTCGTCATCTGATAAAGTCTCTAAAATAATTCTGCAACTAAAATCTTCAACTTCCCCTGATCCATTAGGTTTTCGTTCAGACGTTATAATAGCAGTAAGTACAAGTCTAGCAATTCCACTAACTCATGTATTTAATACCTGGCATACCACAGGTTCCTTTCATAACTCTTAAATCAGGCAAAATTATTCCTATCTATAAAAATGGTGAACCATAATGATTATCACAATTACCGTCCAATCTCAATCTTGCCGACTTTCTCTAAAATATTCGAAAAGCTTTACTTTTATTGGCTCTCCAATTATATACATAATAATAATCTATTATCACCTACACAACATGGTTTTTCTCCTAAACGTAGCATAGACACAGCCTTTTTTTTTACTAACTGAATTCATTATTTTAGCGAATTACGTATACCAACTATCTATCAGATATTTGTAATACAAGCTTGTACTTTTATTTAGTATTTAAGGTCCTAAATTCACTCCTCCATGTAGAAACTCCAATTCAGCCTGCTCTCAATTCCGATACTCATAATTATCCCACAAGATCTGCAAGTGAAGTACGCCTGCCTTTTGCAAAAGCTAACTACCGTCGGCGCTGTGTGTCCTTTGCATGTATAAAATGCTGGGCCCGACTCCCTATTGAGATACGTTCTATAAGCTTATATTCTCAATTTAGGAGAGCTCTAAGAAATTTTTGTTTTTTTGCACCATATCCCTAAGTGACCTGGTTATGTAAATTCCAGAAAACGCTCTACCCTGATATTCCTAACAGGTGTTTTATTTATTATTTATTAATGTTCAAGTCACCTTACATTCTTAGATAGTAAGATAGTCTGAGAACGTTGCTAGTCGTTTATCTTACGACTTTCTGGCTCTCACTGTTATGCTTTTTATCTCTGCTTACAACAGTCAACTTAAACTTATTTTAAGATGGTCAGTTCAAGTGAATAATTTTGGAAATACAGGTCGAACCTCACTTTAACAAAACCACTTTAACGAAATTTCACTACAACGAATTTTTTTTCTGGTCCTGGCCAAAGCTCTCTATTTTTGTGCTAAAACACCTTCACTTTAACGAATTTCAATAATATGAAATTTCACTTTAACGACTGCATTTTTAATTCCCCAAAACCTTTAACAACACCTCCATTTAGCGAATTTTTTTGGTAAAGTCGGGTTATCGTTTATGCAGGTTGTTTGGCTTCACTTTTCATCGATCACAGCATCCTGTCTTTTGCCACCTTGTAGTTTCGGTTTCTGAAAAGAGCTGCTGCAAACATGGCGAAGCGACAGCATTTAAGGTTTGAGAAGAAATTGGAAATTTTAAGGATTGTTGAATCTGGAAAACGTAAAAAGGATATTGCTGCTCAGTATGGAATTCCAGCCTCTACACTGTCAACAATTATCAAGGATAAGATTAGGATTGAGGCAAATGCAACCAAGCTAGGAGTCAACAGAAAAAACGTGCGTTTGTCGGATTACGACGATATCGATCAAGCAGTGTTTAAATAGTTTGCAGCGACTCGTACTAGAAACGTTCCTGTAAGTGGACCATTGATGTGTGAGAAAGCTTTAGACTTCGCAAGGAAGCTTGGCCATCACAACTTTCAAGCCAGCAGTGGTTGGCTCCATCGTTTCAAAAGACGTTTCGACATCACTTCCAATCTAATTTGCGGAGAAGAAAACAGTGTCCCTAGCAATTCAGTAACCACATGGCTTGAAAAAATGAAGCCTGTTTTTGAACAGTACAGTCCTGCTGATGTATTCAATGCAGATGAAACGGGATTGTTCTACCAGTTGCTGCCTCATCGCACTCTAACTGTGAAAGGAGAAACATGCAAAGGTGGGAAAAATTCGAAGGTGAGACTTACTGCGCTGTTTTGCGTAAACAGCACAGGTACTGAAAAGCTAAAGCCGTTCATTATTGGAAAATCTGGAAAACCCAGATGTTTCAAGAACATAAAATTCTTGCCGTGTGATTATCAAGCCAACAGAAAAGCATGGATGACGCATGACTTATTCAACAGCTGGTTAGAAAAACTGGATAGAAAAATGAAACAACAGGATCGTAGCATTTTACTTTTAGTGGACAATTGCTCAGCACACATAGCAGCTTCAGTACGTCATCCAAATGTACGTTTGGAATTCTTCCCACCTAACTGTACTCCAGTGCTGCAGCCTCTAGATCTTGGCATCATCCGTTCTGTAAAGGCGCAGTACAGGAAACAGCTGCTTAGAAAAATTATCTTGAATCTGGAGTCGTCATCTGAGAAGAAAGTGGATGTCAAGCAAGCCATAGATATGATTTCTATTGCATGGGATTCTGTCAAGATTTCAACAATCCAAAAATGTTGGTTTAAATCTGGTATAATTGCTGGTTGCGAAGTGGAAGTTTGTGATGATCACGATAATGATGATGATATTGGAGAACTCTGGTCATCTGTGACAAAATTAAGTGGACCTTCAAATGAAGTTCGTTTTGAAGATTTTGTGGCTGCAGATGACAATGTTGAAGTGGCACATGATTTCACTTATGATGAAATTATCGCCAACCTGACTGTAGGCGTACCTGCACAAGAAAGTTCTTTACTTGTAAGTGATGAGGATGAGGAAGACGAAACTGTGACTCCACAGCTCGCCCTAACTCATCTGGATAAATTGCGAAGATTTTTGTGCACCTGCGATAACATTCCTGATGGTTTTGTTTCTTGTTTGAATAGCATGGAAAATTTCATTGAAAAACAGACATGTTCTAAATTAATTCAATCAAAAATCACTAACTTTTTTAGTAAGTAAAACATTGGAAAAGTATTGTATGCCTATTTGTAACAAGTAAAATTAAACTTTATTGTTGTACTGTACACCCACCCATGTTCACCTCACTTTAACAAAATTTCACTTTAACGAATTTTTTTCTGAGTCCCCACAAGTTCGTTAAAGTGAGGTTCGACCTGTAATTAAATTTGTGTCACATATGCAAGCTTTTTGAGGTAGTTATAACTAATGATGTTCAACATTTATATATCACTGTACATTAATTTTTGACCTCCAGTGTCAATATTACAGTTTGTACTATAGTTGTTCATTTTGACGTTTTCTATTGTAATTTAACTTGTCAGACTTGTTTTATTTTAATTTTTAATGTGTATTCACTAACCTTGTTTATTTGCTGTTTATTAATATTTGTATAGATACCCACAGGACCTAACTTGTCGGTTTTAACCATACTGGCCTGTTGGGTATCAATGTTTTTTCTCTAACCAATTTAATAAATAAATAAACTCTTAGTGAGTCTCACTGATGAAGGAATTATGAATTTCGAAATGTACATTTGAGTCAATAAGAAAATCTTTGTGGATTTGTGTTTTCCTTTTTTTCAGATATTATACTCTTCATATGATTAAAAAACACTTTATAGTCTCACTATTTTTAGATTATACCAAAGCCTTTGACTTTATACTCCACCAGCTTCTAATCTACAAATTTTCCTCTTTCTTTAACCTTCGTGGCTCCCCATTAAACTGGCTTACTGAATTTCTTTCTAATCGTTCATATTTCTTAAGTATTCAGAATGTCTCCTCATCATTACTGATACGCAATATCGGTGTTCCACAGGGCTCTATCCTCTCCCCATTGCTCTTTAACCTTTTTATCAATGGTTTAGCCATAATACTAACTTCGCCAAACTTAATCCTAAATGCGGACGACGCAACTCTGTTATTTACCGACTCCAATACTACCAGAACTATTAACCAAACCTTATCCGCCCTAAATTATTGGAACTCAGTCAATCTGCTTACCCTTAACCTCAATAAAACAAAATACATGTTATTCTTTCAACGCAATAAATTAAATGCTCCCACTGAATTACCCATTTATTATAACTCACACTCATTATCGGTCACCGATACATTTAAATAATTAGGCATACAATTAACGCATGATCTCTCTTGGGATCTACACATCAATATCCTACTAGCAACCTAACAAAAGACAAGGAATGATCTCACATTTGCACTTTCTTCCACCCTTTTTAAATCCTTCCCTATACTTCCCTGATACACTCGACGCTCTGCTATGGGATTCAATTTTTGGGCTCCACTAAACAAATGCAAATCTCCTACGCCTGTTCCGTTTACAAAAATGGTTCCTAAGAACTTTACTATACATCAGATTACCCAATTTCGTTTCACATCATTTTAGTCGACTACTCATCTCAACTATCTACCAAATCTATATCATTCAACTATGTTCATTCGTCTACAAAATTAATAATCGTCATCTAATTTTTACTACACCTTTAGAAATAGCTCATCCGCAAAACATACATCCATACTCTACCCGACAAACAAACTTAATTAGACTCCCATCTATTAGAAGTAACTACACTGGTGGCCAAAAGTTTGGACCAACCAGCAAAATCAAGAAAAAATGAATTTATACCAAAAATATTTTACACCTACAAATCTAAGTAAACATGAAACAATATTCAGGGAAGAAACAAATTTATTTCTGCGTCGTTGCTTTTTTATTACCATAAATCAAAATAAGACTGGCCAAAAGTTTGGACCAACATCACAAACATGCAAATAATTTGCATATTACAAGTCATTGTATTGTGTGGTGAGCACTAAAACCATCTTATGTATTGTACAATGTTAACTGAAAGCCAACGAGAGCGAATTAGAAATTTTAACAAGCAATTTACAAATTTCAAAACAGTTGCTGAAATCTCCCGTGTGAGCTACAAATCTTTATCAGAATTGTTAAAAATGTTAATTGGAAAATAGGACGACCTTGTGCACTGACGCGAAGAGACAAATTAAGAGACATGTTAGACGTGATATTACATCTGGGCATGTAGTCAACACCACACAAGTCAAACTTAATTTGCGACTTGCTGCCTCAAAAATAACAATTCGCAGCGAACTACGTGCTCAGAACTTTGCCTATGAAATTATACCCAAAAAGTTGCCACTAACACAGAAACACATGCAGGAGAGACTGGAGTTTGCTAAGACACTTCTGCGTGAAAACACAGACTTCCAATTGAAGTCTTTTGAAAAACGAATCAGTTTAGATGGTCCTGATAATATAACTTCTTATGAAGAGCATCGTGATAAAGAAGCACTTGTTCCTCTGCGAATTAAGCGGCAAATGGGTGGTAGTGGAGTGATGATTCTGGGTGCCATTGGAAGCAACGGAAAGTTGAAGATTCACAGTATAGATGGACATTGCACAACAGCTCAGTATAAAGATGATCTTCATAATGTGTTCATCCCTTTGTGCAAAGTTTAAGCAAAAACCATGGATTTAGCAGCAGAACAGTCCTGCAATCTATACTGCACGAGTTGTGAAAGCCTATTTTGAGAGCAATAACATTTCCACTTTTGCTTGGACTGCTCGAAATCGAGATCTCAATATTATTGAGAATGTCTAGCATCTCATGGAACAAAAAATTTACCAAAACATTTAGTACAAATCTCGAGAACAACAAATAGCAGCCATTCAGAAAGCTGTTAAGCCAAATGTTATTAAAAGCTTATTTAATTCTATTTCAGGTCGTTTGTCAAATATTGTAGAGTCAAAATGATCTCAAATATCAAAATAATTCATTAGTTAATGATGTAATACTTTTTTCCCTTTATGTTATACAAATGTGGTCCAAACTTTTGGCCAGTCTTATTTTGATTTTAGGTAATAAGAAACCAACAACGCAGAAATAAATGTGTTTCTTCCCTGAATATTGTTTCATATTTACTTAGAGTTGTAGGTGTAAAACAGTTTTCGTATAAATTCAGTTTTTCTTGACATTGCTGGTCGGTCCAAACTTTTGGCCACCAGTTTACCAGCCACGCATTATAGATATGCTGAGAGAGTCAAAAACATTTGATGGGTTCAAAATCGCTTTATATCTGAATTTTCAGTAGAATTGTCGCTACTGAGTCTACTTAACAAACGATTAGCGTTCTCTTTCAAATAATCCAATTGATATGTTCAATAAAATGTTGAGAAGCATAGGAAGGTGTTAATTTAGAATAGTCAAGCATTTTAAACTGAAATCAATTTGTACCCATTATTGAGTAATATATGTAAAAATTTCCATTACGAATAGAAACTATTAAATATTTATGCATTTTACTTATTCACTATTTCTTAATAATTAAAAAATTATATACTGAACAAAACATTAGTAGTTTTTGTAAAGAGGTCGTGTTTTTAGTTATTAATATTCACGGAATATTTTCCATCTTATCCATATGGATCGAATTGACCCGTCATGTGGACGCATCGATCAGCTATTCTATTCAGGATGAGATCATCGTCGTCATGGACTCTCACAATAAGATAGGCGATCAAACGCGATACGGCAATAATCGATAGTACTTACGGGATTCGTTACAGAAACCAAACTCAACCTCTTTCGCTCTTAGTCTATTCAGTTAGGCTACAATGGAAACAGAGAGATGAAAGAGGGTGACGTCGCAGAGGGGAGAGGGTTGACTTCACGGTCACTTTCATTACTGACCTTCCACCCACACCAGGCCCCCCTCAAACAAAGGCCCATCAAGATAAAGAATAATGACTCATCAAAGTTTATGCAGCGTCTCTGTTTTCTCTTCGCCATGTAAATCAATAGGTGTCACTTTAATTGCACGATGGTTGTCCCATGTAGAGTTGTGGTTATTTAATTTTAAGAAAATTTTAGAAAAGATCGATAGTCTGCATTTGGGATTTTTTAAGCAACTATAACATCCTTGCTAACTTTATTCGCGTCAACAATGGATTCAGTATTTATTACAGCATCAAAGTTTATTTTCTAATTTTTAATTATAGAGTTATATTCATTATAAATAAGACTAGTTACGCCAATTGGAATGACTTAGAAAAATCCATAAAGTTAATATTTGATGGATCAGCTTCAGCTGTCTGTGCCCAGATGATGGCCAGAATTTGGGAAAGGCTAGGGTATCTACGTCAAAAAATTTAGGGATTTGAAATCAGGCGAGGTTAGTTCCTAATGACTGAGTTCGTTTTTTAATAAATAATTAATTCAAAGGCAAGCTTTCCATACGGGATATTATATGATAATTTTCTTCTTAATTAAGTTCTTGTCCTGCTTTTCAGAGCTCAAAATTTTTATTATGGTCCACTACATCCGATTTAGCTTTTGACATAAGTTAGTAAACTTAATCTGAATCGACAGCCATAATTTCTTGACACCTCCTGATATTATATCCTATCGCTTGTTTCCATTTGGACAGTTTTATCAAGAATGCTTAAACCGCGTGCCTGTTTCCACTTAAACTGTCACCGATATTCTCAATTATTAAAATCTAAAACAAAATAAAAATAATTCGCTTCAATAACACTGTTCAACACACAAAATGTTATGGAAATGAGAGTAGCTAATTTTGATTTTACAGAAGACTATGGTAGATAGAGGGTTATAAAAACGAACATTTCTACTTTCTTACATACCAGTATTGGTGTTTTGAACATAGTATAAGGAAGTACTGTAATCACGAAAAATCCTGACCTCGAGATTTTCACTGATCTTCACGTTTTAGGATACCTAGATTACGAAAAAGTGATTTTTGGAAAATAACTTTGTGTCTCTGTCAGTCTGTGTGTGTGTGTGTCCAAGATAGCGTCCAAATGGCTAAAGCTATCGAGACCAAACTTTAAACCGAGATTATAATTTTCCTCGGGAGATCTGATTAGTTTTCCAGTGGAATCGGTGAAGTATCAGTTTACTCCGGCGCCAAAATATAAATTTTGAAGTATCTCGTTAACCATTGCGTTTATGAAAATTTTGAAGGGACTGAAATGTGTTACGTTCACAATTTTAAACAACTTTTGTTAACGAAATTTTTTAAAATTCCAAACGGATGTACCAGTTTTACTCTTATCAAAACCACTTTTTTTGCTAATATAGGCGAAAAAAGATGGTATAGGAAAATTTGGAATCTATACCGATGTGTTTAGAAGCTAATTTGAAGTAACTTTTATTCACAAACTTTTTCAAAATTTCTATCGGAAGTAGCCATTTTAGACTGCTGTTTAAATTTTTTCTGTATTTGGACCAGGACATTTACGTATAAGAAAGTCGTGTGGTGACCACATTTCATTTTTTTATTAAACAGTGTGTCCTATCTTGCTGCATTCGCAGCAACCATTTGTGCAAGGGGCAGTGGCTATCTACATGTAAGCATTAACGCTATCTACATGTCCTTAGAGCTGGTTGGAGCAGTACCGTAAGACCTTTCATTTATTAATCTTTAACGATTATGCGCCAGTAGGAAAGATAGTCCCAGCCTGCGAACTGGGTACTGCTCCAACCAGCCTTAAGATCATGTATATAGCGTTAATGCTTCCATGTCCACAGTGGCGCAATTGGTTGGCGCGTCTGCACGTTGAGCAGAAGGTTCCTGGTGCGAACGCAGGCTGTGGAATTTTCTTTCCTATTTTTCATCAGTAATGTCAACGTCTGATGTTTTGTGTGAAAAAATCCTTTTAAGACCTTTTATTTATTAATCTTTAACAAACTGTAATCGCATTCACATCCTTTCACTTAAGGGAAAGTAAATTTGTCTTTGCTTTTGAAAAGCAAAGAATATAGGTTTTCATTGTGAATGAAACCGGAAGTGAAAAGATCACTTTTGCTGCTTATGCTACTTTTGCATCTAAAACTGCATCAGCCATAAATAGACATGATGAACATATAGAAATCGTTTAAAACAGTAAGTAATTTATTGATTGTGGAAAATGTTTTTTATTGTTCTCCATGGTTTTATTATTCCTTAATTTATAATCAACAAAATTTACAACGTTAAATACGTTACTTACGCCTTTAATTTAAAGTTTTATCGGTGGACAATCATTGAAACGAGCGAAGCGGCGATCCAATATGGCTACCACGACACCGGAAGTTAGTAGCTGTAAAGCCAGAAAAGTAAGAAAAGCAAAGGGGATAGCGGGTACTGACTCGCTTACAGGTCACCTTTGAGACTTCGCTTTCCTCAAAATGACGTCACTGAAAGTACGTCAAGATAAATGAGAAAAGTTAAGAGGTTGTGAACGCGACTATTGATTTTGACAACGTGTGCATTAAAAAAGTGCTTCGCACTGACACCCCTTTTCTTCTACACCAATACTGGCATCGTCGAAGCATTGACTCATGCAGCTGTTTAAATATGAAATATGGTAGGAGTAGTACGTATGATGTTACACGCATCAACAATCCATGGAAGAAGAACTTCGACATGATATGCTGGTGTGAAAATACACAAGGGTCTCCAGATATTCCCACAAGAAGAAGTCCAGTTGAATAAGATCTAACGATGTTGCTGGCCATGGGACGTGATCATGATAACCCAACCATCTGTCACCAACTGTTGCTTCACCACAAGGCTGAAATGAGCAGGAGTACATCTTCCAACAAAACAACAAACAATGGCAAATGTTCAAAATACTGGAACAAGTGTAGCCCCGTCCGTACACTTGCGAGATAGGATTTATTCTTTCCGTAATCATTACAGGCATAGCTTGTGTCACCATTTGTGTTATTCAGAGTATTTATAATTATTAAAAAATAAAGCAAATATCGGCGTGTTCATTATAAAGGGCGATTCAGAACTTGTGTTACGGAAGAAGGTACTAAAACAAATATTTATTGGGAAATTACAATGACTGGGCAAATATATTCCTCGGTTACAGTCCTTTGCTTCCTGAGGTTCGATTACAGTCTTTTCATAAAACCTAATCAAATTTACAGTTGCAAATTGTTAAAACGCGCCCGACTAAATTATATAATTCCTTTGACCATGGTACAAATCGCCGTTGAAGTGCTGTGAGAACTAAATTACGGAAATAAATATCCATAAATGCTGTTGTATGTTCTTTAGACATAAATAAACCATTAAGGAATGAAATAAAGAAGTACCAAAAGGTTAAACTAAACCATTCGCGGAACTATATTTTTCAACTGCCCTATGTTAACATTGTAAGTTTCTAATGGACCATCAAGATACCATTAAACCACGTATCTTTGAAGCAATTTCGACTATCTTTAATTTAACGTTATATTCATTCATGACACATCATTCCAAGTTGTTTGATATATTACATGCCATATTTTAGCATTGAAGGTTCCTATGAACATTAAGGGTTCTACTAAACCAGGTTCGTTATAACCAATTTGGACTATCATTAATTTTACGTTATATTCATTCATAACACATCATTCCAAGTTGTTCAATGCCATATTCTAGCATTGAAAGTTCCAATGAACCATAATGATTCCACTAAACCAGGTTCCTTGGAACCAATTTAGACTATCATTAATTTAACGTTATATTCATTCATCAGACCTCAATCCAAGTAGTTTGATATATTAGATGCCATATTTTAGCATTGAAAGTTCCAATGAACCATAATGATTCCACTAAACCAGGTTTCCTGAAACCCATTTGGACTATCATTAAAACTTTACGTTATATTCATTCATGACACTTCATTTCAAGTCGTTTGATACAGGGTGGTTTACATCGAATGTAAAATACTTAAAGGGGGTATTATAGAGGTTAAGATAAACACAAAACGTCCTATGAACATGGGTTCAAATATGAACGATAACTGAGAAATGAACAGAAATAAAAATGCCGCCACCAATATCAACAAGTTAATAACTCAGATTCTGTAAAGCCTAGATTAATGAAATTTGGAGGAATAACAGAGTACATAAGACTGTGTATACCTTTAAAATTTGATCGAATCCCAACAAGAAGTTTCCGAGTTACTCATTCAAAATCATAACACGTGTTCACTTGTAAGTACTAACTAGCACTTGTCACAATTTTGACTGTGTAACTCGGAAACTTCTCGTTGGAATTCAATCAAATTTTAACGGTATACACAGTCTTATGTACCTTGTTATTCCCCCAAATTGCATTAATCTAGGCTTTACAGAACCTGAGTTATTAACTTGTTGATCTTGGTGGCGGCATTTTTATTTCTGTTCATATCTCAGTTATCGTTCATATTTGAACCCATGCTCATAGGACGTTTTGTGTTTATCTTAACCTCTATAATACCCCCTTTAAGTATTTTACATTCGATTAAATCACCCTGTATATTACATGCCATATTTTAGCATTGAAAGTTCCAATGAACCATAATGGTTCCACTAAACCAGGTTCCTTGAAACCAATTTGGACAATCATTAATTTTACGTTATATTCATTCATCACATCTCATTCCAAGTCGTTTGATATATTACATGCCATATTTTAGCATAGAATGTTCCAATGAACCATAATGGTTCCACTAAATCAGGTTCCTTGGAACCAATTTCGACTATCATTAATTTTACGTTATATTCATTCATAACACATCATTCCAAGTCGTTTGACATATTACATGCCATATCTTATCATGGAAAATTTTTGAGGGTGTCATAAGGGTACCATTAGAGCACGTTCCATTGTTTCGATTATAACCTTTTTCAAAATAGTTCATTTCCCGAACCATGTTTATCAATTGGCGAAAATAGTAATTTATATCCGCTTCTATCTCGTCATTACGATTTGTTTGATATATTATTAATTATATATTTCTTCATTGAAAATTGCTAGGTGGGGTCGTGAAGGTACCATTTGTGCACGTGCTATTGAACCGATTTAGATAATATATGTGACTGGTTTGTGCCATGTACCATATTCATCGACTGACGAAAATAATAATGAATAACCGCTTCTGTCTCGTTATTACGATTTGTTTGATTTATTAATTAATTTATCTTCCCATTGAAAATTGCTTGGCGGAAAATTGAGGTACCATTTGAGCACGAATTTTTCTGTCATGCACAATTTCGGGTGCTTTTTCAGATTAACGTTTTTCGCATTATAGTAGAATACTTATGGTATCTTGTGTTTTTTTGTAGCCAATATACGGTGTATTAATCTAACATAAGAAACATATCCTTACTTTTTACTAATTGCCGCCAATGTAATGCCATGAGCACGTCACGTGATTTTGTTGACAGTTGTTCCGGTATTGCCAGAGGGTGCTGGCAGAACCAATAAAAGTCCGTATCGGAGCAGTTTTACTGTATTTACAAAAATGATAATTCATCTGTTTAAAACGTGTTAAAAAACCGTTAAAATAATACCCTCGCGCTAAATTTTCCGCTAGAAAAAGAAAAACGCGCTAAAATGTACCACGGCGCAAAATTGAATATTGTTTAAAACAGGGTGCCACTCTCCCTCGTCATTTCGCTTTTCTACGGGAAAACTTTTTTTTTTAAGTCCTTTTTTTTTTAATATCAATGTTCCAGCCTTCGAAAAAAGCCTTTCGGAGGCAACTGAAGTAGCCGGAATACACAAAAATGGGTAAGGCCCCATGGGATTGGTCAAAATTAGAATGAGTTAAATTAAACGGCTAATGAGAAGTCATACACATAAATCTTAGTTCACCCAATCAGGCGTATAACAATTAACAACATCGATAATTCAGTAGTAGGAAAAACATCGATGGCAACATCAATGTTATAAAATAATCGATGTGACGATGTTTAACATCGACATCGCGCAGCACTAGAAAATCCCCCAACTTGGCAACACTGCCTTGTGAACTGGCCTACAAAGATGCGTGTAAGGATCCGAGATTTCTGGCATTTGACATTATTATCAACGGCATTACGTACTGAACTGAACAGCAAATATTTGGAGTTAGAATCAAGGGTGGAAGCGCTGTCTAAGGAACTTGGTAGCAAAATTGATAGTTTAAAAAGTGATATTCATAGTGCTAGTTTAGAGACTGCCAATGGCTTTGCTAAGCTTGGCAATATTATCAAGGAGTTTATGGGTTCTCCCATTACTTCTGATTCGCCCATGATAGTGGTAAATCCTGATGCAACACATAATAATGAAAATGTTCCTACTTGCCTGGAAGCAGTCGACGAAGGAAACTCCTCACTACGAACTAGCGTCAAAAGAAGGCACGAAAAATGATTCTGCTGACAGTGATGGAGGTAACTGGCGTATTGCGCAGAATAAAAGAAACAAAGGTGGTGTTAGGATAGACAACATTCAGTCTACTGTCGATATCAAAAATGGTGTCTCTGTAGCCCTACGAGGAAACAAAGCCAAACTTGGTTATTCCCAAAGCAATATCACCCATGGAAAGGGAGTTATTTACATTCCTCCGATTATTATTCGTCATCACGGAAAACCAATCAAGGAAATTCTAGAGGAAATCACAAAACATGTGTCTTTAGATAAAATCATCTGCCACACTGGTCGTAAGGACACAATTAAAATTAAGTGTCTTGATGAGGACACGCACAAAATTCTAGTATCTGGAGTAAAGATTAACGATGTGTTAAAAATCTTTTAAGCTGCTGAAATATGTTGTCCGAAATGTTGACACAACGCATGACCTGCAAGACTTTTGTGATGACCTCAGGAAGGCAAATTATTACCCAGAAAAGGCAATCAGGTTGAAAAAGGCAAATGGTTCCGTTGAAATGCCACTGGTGTTGGTTTTACTCCAAAACACTGAGCATAATAAGTCCTTTTTGAGTTTAAAGCGTGTCGGTCCTCTTGCTGTTACTGTAGAATTATTTAGAGGAAACAAAAGGCCCTTACAGTGTTACAACTGGTAAAGACCCTCCTAAATGTATTCGTTGTGATAGTCAGCATACTTCAAGTTACACCAAGTGTCCGAAATATCCCTAAGTCAAAAGGATCAAAAGCACAAAGTAGTTGATGGCAGAACCTATGCTTCAGTCGCATCCAGCTCTTCTCATTCAGATGCGGTCGATCCAATCCAATTGCGTAGCATTTATAGGAGTCTGGGTAAACTTCTTAACCTCGTAAGGAAAGTGGACACGTACTGCCACAGGTTGCGTCCCACGAAATCAAGAACTGATCATGGACAGACACCACTACAGAAAAATTACCCACGGAAAGCTTCGTTGCAATATATGGAGCGCCAGGGGAATCTATCGGAAGCGCATCGAATATTACAATTTCATCATAAATTGGAATATTGACATAGCTTTCGTGTGTGAGACGCACCTGAAATCAACTCAAGCTTTTAACTTGCCGGGTTATCATGTTTATCGAAAGGATCGACCTCTGGGTAACAACGCCAGTCAAGCATTTGGTGGAGCAGCTATCATTGTCAAAGATGGCATTGATCATCGTGAGACTGTCACTCCTAATTATGTAGGAACGGAAGCTGTTTCCGTGATAATAAATGACGCCGACGCAGGTGAAATTAAATTCACCTCGCTGTATAATTCTCCTAGGCACAGGCTTGGACCGTGCGAGCTTGATGAGCTGCTCTCTGGGCCCATTCCAGTGGTTATGGCGGGGGACTTTAATGCTAAGCACCCTGCATGGAATTCCAAATGCTCCAACCAAAATGGCAATATCCTCTATGGATATACTCTAAACGAGATTGACACCTTTGTTGCTGGACCCCTTGATGACACGTACTACTGCGACCATTCTCCTGTCAGCGACGTGCTGGACGTTGTAGTGCTTAAAGGATTCTTTAAGCCCTATAATATTTTCACAGTCGACGACTTATCCTCTGACCACCGTCCAGTGATGCTTATCTTTGAGGGCTTGAACATCGATGTTAAGATTGGGCTTCGCTCCAAACAAGACTGGAAACTCTTCAGGGATATCCTTAGAGAAAATGAGGTTAGAGAAACAAGCATTCCATATAAGGAGGTTATTGACAATGAGGATATTAATGCAAATATCAGTTCTATTACTCGTGTTATCAATGATGCTACAGCTTCCAGTACTTTCACTACTGATCGAAAGCGTCCTGAACATGTCGACCTCTCTACTTACATCAGGCGCCTCATACTTGAAAGAAATTCCTATAGAAGATTATGGCAGCGTAAACGACTTCCCTTCTTCAAGACGAAATACAACAGGCTAGCTCGCAAGGTCCAGAAGGAGGTTAAATCTTTACGTAATCAAAGATGGAGCGAAAAGTTAAAGTCCCTGTCAGTCCAGAACAGCTCGCTCTGGGGTACTGTGAGGGCTCTAAAAGGAAACAGACCCATCAACTTACCGCCGCTGCTTACCGCAAATGGCAATGCTGTCACGGGTGATCAAGATAAAGCTCAACTGATCGCCGAATCCCTGGTTAAACAATTTACCACTTCTGGTGAGGACAACCCGGATAATTTCCCAAATATTCGCCTTGTCAACGATGGATGTATCGCATACGAGCTCACTCATCGTATTTCTACCTGTGAGGACACTATTGGTGTTCACGAAATCTCCGATGTCATCAAGCATCTTAAAAGCAGGAAAGCAGCAGGTATCGATTCCATCACTAATAGCACTCTCAAGAACTTACCTCCTAATATTGTTGCGACTATTACCAGGGCCATGAATGACTGCTGGAGACATGGTTACTTTCCTGCCAAGTGGAAAGAGTCTCTTATCGTTACCATACCGAAGCCTGGTCTAAACCCTGCTCTACCTGTCAGCTATAGGCCTATAAGCTTGTTACCTATGCTATCAAAAGTGTTTGAACGCGCCATTCTTAAGAGATTTAACGACTTCTGTGTGGATAACAATCTTGTTCGTGAAGAGCAATTCGGCTTTCGACCAGGTCACTCCTGCCAACTCAGATCTGGAGGCTTGTTGCAGATTTAAACATTCCTCTTAACTATGCTAAATATGGTGGTCTTGTATTTCTGGATGTCCGAAAAGCTTTTGATCAGGTTTGGCACGAAGGCCTGATTTACAAAATGATTACTTGTGGTTTTCCAGACGATCTTATTGCCTTAATTAGATCCTTTCTTTCGAGCAGGATATTTCGTGTAAAGGTTGGCAGCTCCATGCCCAACCCTTGTGACGTCAAAGCTGGTGTTCCCCAGGGTTCTGTTCTTGGCCCTGCACTCTTCAACTTTTTCATCCATGACTTCCCAACGTTTACAAAATGCAAGCTGTATCTGTTCGCTGACGACGCGTCCATCATGACCACTGACCGCGTTCCAGCTCACGTCATATCACGGTTACAAAAGGCCTTACATCAGTGCGAGACTCGACCTAAACGTTGACAAGTTCATTACAAAGAAACTTCGGAAACCCCTGAGTCCTCTGTTCCTTTCTGGTAAAGAGATCGAATGGGTGAAACATTACAAATACTTCGAAGTGGTAATAGATGCCAAGCTAAACTGGGGCGACCATGTCTCCTACGCCATCAACAACGCGCTTGCATCGGACTGCAAACTATTGCTGTACAGGACGGTAATCCGAACCATCTTGCTTTATGGTATGCCTGCCTGGGCTACAATATGTAAGTCCAGATGGAAGGACCTCCAAACCTTCCAAAACGTTGCCTTCAGGACATTTGCCCAAGTTGACAGGAGAGTTGCAACAAACACCTTTATTTCCGACGATTTTGAGATACCTCCCATTGGTAGCTATGTGCAGGAGTCACTGAAAGTTTCCGAAGATTAAGGACCATCCCAATCCTCTGGTTGCAGATATTCTGGAGCATCCACTCACGTTTAGAAGTTTCCTCAGGCATCGCAGGCCTCGACACGTCCTGGACATCAATTTTGACAACATCCAAAAGGCCATCTCTCCCGACTACTGGATCTCATAGCTCCTCGTGCCCCTCGTCAACAATCAACTTATTCGTCCTTATAGGAAAGGACACAATCTTATCCAGTGGATGACTTAACTAGGTCTCATCTGGCTTCTCGCCTAGTTCAGTGTACTTCCTGTGGTTACTTTCTGGACGAGTATGGCAGTGAAAGCGTTGCTTTCGGACCACTCGTTTCGTTTTACCTGCACTGGTCGATTGTCGAAAGCTTACATATATAATGTGAAAATGTTATGGCTGTAGTCAGGTTTTCATTATGGTCTCAACGAAAGGAAAAAAAGCACATGAAAAACGGCAAATTTTCCTCACAAAATTTTTATTTGGTCCTTAAAGAATTTGATTGATAACAACTACAATAATATCACTTCATACATTTTTCAAATTATAATTCAAAACAAAAATAAGAATCAATTAAATCTAAATTCCCCACTCACAAGTAGATACTATCCAGAAGCACTATTTAGCGCTCTATGAAGTAATAGATATGAAAATTATTATAGTAGAAACAGTTCTATATTGACTTTCATAACTTTCATTGGGTAAATCTTTAGACGAAATGAAATGGTCGAAGCCAACCATGGACACCCCAAATACTCCGCCGAAGACTTGCGTCTTTGGAAAAAGTTCACGAAATACTTTTATATGAACATCCATATAGCTATGCACAAGAAGACCCGTAGAAAAAACAAGTGCAAAACTCTTATCTTCAGGGAGACCACAATTTTTCAACTGCATCAGAGCACTGCGTATACGATCTTCTTCTGCAACTTCCTCGCCAAAACCTACAGATGCAACTTCAATATTTTCTCCGCCAAGTGCAAACCCCACTGTACGCGGCAATCGGCCTTCCTGCATTGCATGTATTGGATCAACAAGGGTAAAATCGTATTCTCCATTATATGAAAGATCATGATTGTACGCATTTGAAACGGTCCGCACAAATGGGTTGAATATATAAAATGAAACCGCGTTACCAAAGATAACCACACACTTCATCTCTTCATGCTGTGGAAATTCATAACACCCAGAATCTAATAACTCGACAGAAAAAATGTCCACCCCTGGCATCTCGGGCAGAAGTAGACATGTAAAGGCAGGCGTGCGCTCAGGGGAAACACTTGTACCGCCTATAATGCGACTAGTTCTAATACCTACCAACTCACAGTCATGAGGCAGCTCAGACATCAAATTCTCCACCACTGGAAAAAAAAAAAGAAAAGACACTTCAGAGTAGATGTAAATTTAAGCAAAACAAAACCTACGAATATTTGAAGTATTATTAGGAATGGCCACAATAAGGGAATCTTTAGGTGTTGAGCCGCTACTTCTCCGCATTGAGAGATCTCAGTTGCGCTGGTATGGCCACGTGATACGGATGCCGCAAACTAGTCTTCCTAGGCAGTTGTTATTTTCCAAGCCGGTGGGTAAGAGACCAAGGGGTCGGCCTAGAACCAGGTGGCTAGACTACATGGAGAATCTGGGTTCGAGTCGCTTGGATATTACCAGGGAGGACATGCGCCTGATGGCGGAAGATCGCGATCGCTGGAGATCCTCCATAGGGCTGCTGCCCCCGCGACCCTAACGGATAAGCGGGTTTGAAAAGTAAGTAAGTAAGTATTAGGAATGGAGAACAAAAGGACTTATTTAAACTACAGTGATGGGCAAGCCTGTTATCTAAATAATTTAAAAATGCGAATTGTGGAAACCCAATAATTAATATGGTGTGCCAACTATCAACAGAGTAATAAGCATATTAATAAATACGAGCACCTTCAAGTCATGATGATAACTAATAGGGCGTATAGTAAAACTGTTGCGAAATTCCCTGTTGATCACGTAATTTTCTCTGACTACCGGTAGCAACATAAATCTGTCTAGATAAAATACTATTGACGCTGTTTTTCTGATTTTGTAAAATTATCTGCCTTTTGTAACATCCCCTGGCTTTTCCCAGTCCCTAGTCACTTATGTTGTGAGAAGTGCACTTTAGCTTCTAGTCTATCTTGATGGTAAACGGGACGGACGGACGGCTGCATAAACGTACAGACCAAGCATGCATTCTTACAGATAGCTCTTTGCTAAAGCTCCTAATAAAAATACGAAAAATACTTACGCGGCGAATCGGAAACGATTCCAGAACCTAAGAATCTACTAAAATTTATTCTTCCGTGATCATCTAGTAACTCTTTCGAAGCAAACAGTACTGCCGTTTTTGGACGGTTGAATGCTTGCCGAAGTACACTTGTGATATGGGAATCGTATCCGGATTCATGGGATTGGCCCACCCAGTATATCCAGGAAAATTGACGTCTTCTTTTCTTGGCCAGCTGGCCCAAACTATTCCACATTTTACACACACTCACGCAGTTACACAAATCCCGCATCGGTAAATGGTGAAAGATTTCCTCTACAATTAGCGGTATCTCACCGATTCGATGAAGTAGGTGATTTCGAGTGGTAGCCGAATCATGACCTTCCATAGTTGGCGTGGCTGCAATTGAAAATGAATTTAAAATATAAGTCATCCGTAAAAAATAATTTTAATAAAACACAACTTTCCGGAATAAAAGAAACTTTAAAACCGATTATGACAGTGATAGACAAATGTTAAACTTTCCGGATTTATGGAAATAGCAAAAAGACATAACCTAACCCCTATAACATCTTCACATACTAAATAAGGTAATCGGGTTGCTGAAGCATAAGTGACGAATAAACAATATAATTCGGAATGGTAGTGAGTTTTTTAAGTCCTTTACGTTAGTAGGAATAAAAATAGCATTATCCTGTAAAAACAGAGATAATAAAAGAACTTTGCAAATTACATTTCACCTACCACAGCCAACACAATTAAACGTCGAAAAGGATGTTACTAACCTGATTGAGTTGTTTTACTTTTCTCTTTGCTTAAGACGTTAGTTTGTTTTACTTCCTCTTCTGTTCGCATTAGCTTTGTTTTGAAATCTTGTCTACCTGAAAATTTTCTCTTTGGAGCCATTTTATCTAAGAGACAAGGACACAAAGAATGAGAATTTGCAAAAAAAGAAAGTCATATGTTGTCTAGCAAAACGACTTTGTAAATTTCCCCTGATTTTTCCCTGTTGTTCACGTAATTTTCCCTGACCATCGGCAACAAAAAAAAAGAATATCGAATATTATTCACGTCGACTCGATTTCAAAGTAAGAAATAATTTATGAAAGAAGACATCAGTTAATGCTCAGTTAAAAGATACAAAAAAAACCCAACCTTACCTATAAATTCAAGAATAAATCTTATGAGAGAGGTATTGTAATCTGGAACTGGTGAATTTCAAGAATGAACATGATATATGACTGGAATTGTAGCCAATCAGTGAAAATGGCCATTTGTGTCAGGGTGAATCAGGGCAGTGTTGCCAGATTGGACTACAAATAGCGTATTGGGAGATTTTTTTAGATGCTCACGCTATAGAAATTTTCATTAGGAGCAATCGCAAGCTTCAGCCCAACCAAAGTGCAATGGCCATCACGATCATTCTTTCATTCTTTTCTTATTTTCTTTTTTGTATAATATGGAAGACCGCTTGGGTTGGTTAGGCTTCTTGACTACCTCAGTGTATTTCATTTGGAGTTTATTCTGGTTGGATGAGCTTTGTGAAAGCGCTGCTTTCGTCCCATCCTAACAAAT
>JAHWFO010042072.1:55789-113407 GCA_023313115.1 Rhysida immarginata | reverse complement strand
AAAAAAAAAGCAAATAAAAGTAAGCATAATATTCGTTTCCGCATTAACAATCAAAATTTTTATTTAGTCTTTATAGAATTTGTTTGATGATAAATACAAAAATATTGTTTCCTACATTTTAAAATTTTCAATCCAAAACAAAAATAATAATCAATTAAATCTAAATTCCGCACTCACAAGTTAACGCAAACTATACGCATCATTAAGATGTAATAGATATGAAAATTATTATAGTAGAAAAAGTTCTATTACAACCATCATAACTTGCGTTGGGTGAATCTTTAGACGAAAGGAAACGCTCGAAGCCAATCATGGGGACTCCCAAAACACCGCCGAAGAGTTGTGTCTTTGGAAAAAGTTCACGAAATATTCTTATATGAACATCCATATAGCTTTGCACAACAAGATCCGTAGAAAAAACAAGCGCGAAACTCTTGTCGTCAGGGAGACCACAATTTTTCAACTGCATTAGAGTACTACGTATACGACCTTCTTCTGCAACATCATCACCCAAACCAACAGATGCAACTTCAACATTTTCACCGCAAAGTGCAAACCCCACTGTATGCGGCAATCGGCCTTCATGCAGTGCATGTTTCGGATCACGAAGGGTAAAATCGTATCCGTGAGAAATTGAAATCTTACGACTGAACGTCTGTAAAACTGTGGGCACTAAGGGGTTGAATATAGAAACTGTGAGAATGTTACTAAAGACAATCATACACTTCACCTCTGAATGCGGGCGTTGTGCAACTTCTGTTAATTCAGAACCGGATGAATCGAAAGAAAAAATGCCCACCCCTGGCATCTCGGGTAGAAGCAGACATGTAAAGGCAGAGGTGTCCTCCAGGGAAACAGTTGTGCCTCCTATAATGCGCCTTGTTCTAATACCTATTAATTCACAGTCATGAGGTAGCTCAGCCATGAAATTTTCCACCACTAGAAAGAAAAAAAAAAGCCACTACAGGATATATTTAAATTTAAGCAAAAAATCACACTTACTAATTTGTGGAATTGTTAACTAATGGAGAACAAAAGGAATTATTTAAACGGGCAGGTCTGTTACCTAAATAATTTTTAATTACGAATTTAATTAAGCCCAATAGTTAATATTTCATGCAAGCTATCATCAGAAAATAAGCATATTTATAAATAGGACACACTCTAGTGATGATAATAAAATAACATTAAGCCTATGTACAACTGGTTTCGTTCCTATTCAACCTCTATCAAAACACTACCGAAACTATTACACACTGATTGGGAAATGTGTGTGAAATTGTGCAGAACAAATTACAATATAATAAAGATACAAAAAATACTTACGCGGCGAATCGGAAACGTTTCCAGAGCCTGTGAATCTACGAAAATTTCTTTCGTGATCATCCAGCAACTCTTTCGAAGCAAACAGAATTGCCGTTTTTGGACGGTTGAAAGATTGCCGAAGCACACTTGTGATATGGGAATCGTATCCGGATTCATGGGATTGGCCCACCCAGTATATCCAGGAAAATTGACGTCTTCTTTTCTTGGCCAGCTGGCCCAAACTATTCCACATTGTACACACTTTCGCGCAGTTATATAAATCCTGCATCGGTAGATGGCGAAAGATCTCCTCTACAATTAGTGGTATCTCACCGATTCGGTGAAGTAGATGATCTCGAGAGTCAGTCGCGTCAACGGGTGCCATAGTTCGCGTTTCTGTAATGGAAAATAAAATGCATATATAAATCTTCAAAAATATAATCTTCACAAAATTAACGCCTAGAAAGAGCACACCACTCTCCAGGATATCACGAACTTTTAACGTGGCAGTGGCGGACAAATGTTAAACTAATGGCAAAAAGATGCAAAATGGCTGCAGAAATAACGAGCAAACAACCTATTTTGCGTACTGCGTTTTCTGAAGCCCTTTTTCTCAGTTGAAATAAATATAGCATTATTCTATTGAAAGAGACAGAGGAAAAAAACTTTCCAAAGCACTGGTTTAGCAAGCAGGGTTTCCCACTTCAGAGGGCTGAAGAATGCGTTCTATTGGTCTAAATGAGATAAAATTTGATATGATGCGCATAACATTTGTTAAATAAAAAATCTAAATACAAATATTCACCATTAGAGCAACAACCCATGTGCGTAACAGCGCATGCAGACTAGCATTATTCTTTGGATAAAACGAAGGCGTATTCTGCACGAGCATTAGTTACTACTCTGAACATCATGCCTACGTTGCCTGAAAAACATTACTGCTAAAATTGTTCTATCAGAACCAGCAGAACGCCGTTACAGCTGTAAAGGAATTCCGTCGTATGAAGCGTACATTATTATGTTTAACACATACGCTTTTATGTGTATTGCAGCATAACTTATCGGCGGATTTTTGTACTAAAATTTTTTATTTAATAAATGTCACTCGCATCATTTGACTTACTGTAGCTCAAATTTAATCTCATTTGGACAAATAGAAAGCATTCTACAACCCTCTGAAGTGGGAAACTTGTTTCTTGCTGACCCTGTACATCTCAACCACCACAGCCAACACTATTCCAGTTAAAAGTTCAAAAGCGTGATACTAACCTGATTGAGTTGCTTCACTTTTCTCCTTGCTCAAAACGTTAGATTGTTCTTCTTCCTCTTCTATTCGCATTAACTTTGTTTTGAAACTTTGCCTGCCGGAAAGTTTTCTCTTTGGGGCCATTTTATCTAAAAATCAAGAACACAAAAAAATGTTTTTGGTTAAAAAGAACTTAGTCGACTCGATTTCAAAATATTATTTTGAAAATAAGAAAATAATTTATTAGAGAAGCGATCAGTTAATGATTAAATAAAAAATACAAACAAAACACTTACCTATAAATCCAAGTATAATTCTTGTAAATGAAATATTGCAATCGACAATTACACGAATGGAACTGGTGAATTTCAGACAATCGACAATGGAGCAGTGATGAATTTCAGGACAGAACATGACTATATATACGGAATTGTAGCCAATCAATGAAAATGGCCATTTCTGTCCCACCATTTACTAATGCCATCCCATATTAGAAACGATACTCATTGGCCAACAGGCAAAGGCTCTACCTGTTGGCTCTTTTAAGCGAAGAAGAGGACGAAGGTCGTAAACGAGATCACGATGGTATCCTACTCTTAGGTGGTATAGATTGGAGATGGAACGTTAATTGAAGGCGCCTTCTCTTAAGAGCATATACTCTACTTAAGAGCACATGGGCATTTATTCCTGCTCGTAGCTATTGCCATGATAAAATAAAAGCGTTCAAGTCTAATAAATCCAGTTTAGATTATAATATTGGACTAGAAATAATAAATAATTGCGATTTTTATTAGTAAAAGCACATAGAACTCAATGCGTCTCAGCTTTGTTTACGTTAAAAGCCACGGAAAGCCATAAGATCACCTGCTGGCAACTTACCATGTGACGTCACAAACACAGAAGGCATTGCGAGTGCTTCTGAGAGTAATCAGCTGATATAGGCTGTTACATCCTGCCCCTGACAAGTGTTATGGCACTGCCAAGGGACAAGGCGCCAGGTATGATCCTGGATTTAAAGATGTAAAAAAAGGAATAAACGTTACTTAATCCGTAAAAACTGAGTTTATTGACTATTTCCGTAAAAATTTTAGAAAATTGAAATTGCTGTTAAAAGGGCGCCGATTTACCTCTGTTGAAGTGATCCAAGTGGAATCGCAGCAGATGTTAAAAATGCTCCAACCGATGTACTGATGCCCAAGAACACTACTTTGAAGGGGACGGTGGAAATTCCGTATTTTACACATCGGGTACTTTCGAGTAGCACCTCATACTTCGCTTTTTTATCTAGCAATTCGTGCAATAGCCTAACGTTTTGCCGCAGATTACTTATTACACAGATAGGGAAAATGATTACGTTTTTATGGCAACAGATCACGTGATTGTGTCCAACTGTATGCAATCGGTGACTACTAAATACTAAACTGTAAGATTTAAGGAAAAACCGTGAGTCATGACCTTTCCTTTATGTGAAAAAAATATACAGCATATCCTTTGGGAAATTTTCATAAAGAATTCTTTATTAAACATCAAAATACACGTGAAAGAAAGTAGCTGCACTCCAAATTGAAGCTTGTCACATTCCAGCCCAAAAAGTTCCTTATCGAAAACGTCAAGCTCAAAATTAAGGATCTAAAAAAAAATCCCCACTTCTCTGAATTATGACGAAGACTAGATGAAAGTTTACTTAAATTGGCTGTATAAAAATATTTGATCGCTAGCATCATTGCCTGTAATTTTCTTAACGATTTCAATGATCGCAGATGCAAGAAAGGGAAGGAAACTTTGTTCCATATTAACAATCAAAACTTTTATCTGGTCCTTAAAGAATTGTTTTATACAAATAAAAAATGTACAAATGTATAGAAATTACAATGCAAAAATATAATAGTAATCAATTAAATCTAAATTCCGCATTCACAACTTGATGCTATGCAGACACACCATTATGGTGTACCTAGGAAATAATAGATATAAAAACTATTACAGAAGAAAAAGTCCTCTCACTAATGCTTTCATTGATTAAATCCTTAGACGAAATGAAATGCTCGCAGCCAAACACGGGCACCCCGAAAACTCCGCCAAAAAGACGTGTCTTTGGAAAAAGTTCACGAAATACTCTTATATGAACATCCATATTGCTTTGCTCAATAAGACACGTAGAAAAAATAAGCGCAAAACTCTTATCTTCAGAGAGACCACAACTTTTTAACTGGATCAGAGTACTACGTATACAAGCTTCTTCTGCAACTTCCTCACACAAACCTACAGATGCAACTTCAATATTTTCTCCGCAAAATAAAATCGCCCCTTCACGTGGCAGACAGCCTTCTTGTATCATATATTTCGGGTCAAGACGGGTATAATCGTATCCGCCACCAAATGAACGAGCAAGATTGGTGATCCACGTTGGAAATTCCTCCTGCAATGGGTTGGTTATATAAACTGAAACCAGGCGACCAAAGACAACCGCACATTTCAGCTCTGCGTCTTTGTTATTTGCAATTACTTCTTTATGAAATGCAGAATCGGAAAAATCGACAGAAAAAATGTTCACCCCCGGCATCTCGGGCAGAAGTAGACATGTAAAGGCAGGTGTGCCCTCAGAAGAAAAACATCTGCCACCTATAATGCGACTTGTTCTGATACCTATCAATTCACAGTCATGAGGCAACTCAGCCAACAAATTTTTCAAAACTGGAATAAAAAGAAAAGAGTGAATATAAAGAAAAAAACTAAACCTATTCCCATCTGGAGTATTGTTAAGACTGGAGCACAAAAGTAATTATTTAAATACAGTGATGGGTAAGCTGTTTCTAAATAATTTTTAATGCGAATTGTGGAAACCCAATAGTTAATATTTGATGCCAACTAATATCCCATTATTATAACCATACCGATTTGTAGGGAAACCCTACTGCTGATAAGATAATAATAACATTAACATTTTGCACCCATTTTACTCACGAAATGTGTAAGAATTCGAGCATAACAAAAATATAAAAAAATGGTACGAAAAATACTTACGCAGCGAATCGGACGTGTTACCAAAGATCTCGTGATCTTCTAGCAACTCTTTCGAAGCAAACAGGATTGAAATTTTTGGACGGATGAATGTTTCCCGAAGCACACTAGAGATGCGGGTGGCGAATTGGGATTTATCGCATTGGCTCACCCAATATAACCAGGCAAACTGACGTCGACATTTCTTAGTCAGGTGACTCAAACTATTCCACAATGTACACACTTTCGCGCAGTTACACAAATCCTGCATCGGTAAATGGTTAAATATTTCCTCTACAATTAGTGGTATCTCACAAATTCGTTGAATTAGATAATCTCGAGAGGCAGCCGCGTCATCCCTTGCCATAATTAGTGTTTCTGTAATGAAAAATGAATGTTGTAAATATATATTGTTGCCTAATCAAAAAGGAGGCTTTCACTGCAGCTTTCATTGCATCTAATCGATATTGGATGATAATTTTTACTGATTTTGTAAAATTCCCTGAACTTTCCCAGACACAAGTCACCCTGTAAATATATATATCGACAAATCATGTAGCGTCATCCCGGATCCATATGCCCAAAATTTGCTCACTTTCTTCTATGAGGAAGGACCCATAGAATGGAGTAAAACAGTTAACGCTGAACCGTACTATAACACGTTGCGGAAGCCGAAACGCGCATCGAATACAAGCGCAGAGAGAAGTTCTCGAAATGGACAGTGCTGTTCCAGAACGATGCTAAGCCACTTGTGACCAAGAAGACCCTGCACATGCTGGAAACATTTGGATGGCAAGTCTTCAAATATCCTCCGTACAGACCCGACATCTCCCATATTTTCGGTCCTGACAGGTCATCGGTTCACCTGCGATAAAGGAGTGCAGAACACCGTGGAAAAAGGTTATGCAATCCAGGAGTTTTAACACAGAAGCCATCATTCGCTTCTTACGCTCTGAGATCAGTGCATCTTTAACAAAGGCAGTTATGGATAGGCGTCATGTTACACATTAACTGTATGTCAAATATTCTGTACTTAAAATATTCGTTAGATATAACCGTAGCATTATAACCTAATTCACATAATCTTAGAAATTTATTCAAAAAAACTATTTTTATAAAATGAAGGGCTCGAAAAAACACACTCTCTACAAAATATCAGAAACTGTAAACGCGAGTCGTGACAGTAATAGAGAAATGTTAAACTTCCCGGATTTATTTGAAACGACAACAAGATAATTTTAGATTATCACCCCTACAACACCTTCACATAGTGAATAAGACAGTCTGGCTGCTGAATTATAAGAGACTAATAAACAATCTCTTTTGGAAAAGTAACCACGATTTTCATAAGTCCTTTACTTCTTTGAAAATAAAAATAGCATTATTCTGTGGAAATAGAGAGAAAAATATACTTTGCTAAAGTATACAGTTTCCCTACCACAGGCAGCACTATTCCAATTAAACGAACAAAAGGAAGTTACTAACCTGATTGAGTTCCTTCACTTTTCTCTGTGCTTAACACTTTAGATTGTATTACTTCCTCTTCTGTTCGAATTAGCTTTCTTTTGAAATTTTGGCTATCGGAAAATTTCCTCTTTGGAGCCATTTATATCTAAAGTGAAGGACGCAAAAAATTCTTCTTGATTAAAAATAAAGTCAATCAACTCGATTTCAAAGTAAAGCAATAATCTGTGAAACAAGCAATCAGTTAATGCATAATTAAAATATACAAAAAAAAACTTACCTATGATTTCAAGAATAGCTCAATGTAATCGACAATCACACGTTCGATACTGGTGAATTTCAGACAATCGAGCAGTGGTGAATTTTAGGACAATCGACAATTTTAGGACAGAACATGAATATATATAGAGAGAATAGTAACCAATCAGATAAATTGGCCATTTGTGTCCAACCAGCTATTAAAGCCATTCAGTACTATTAAAAAATTTAGTAACGATAGAAACGATACTTATTGGTTAACAAACAAAGACTTCTTATTGGCTCTTGTAAAGGGAGAAAATGACTAAGGCCGTAAATACAATAATAACACATAATCCTCCATAATATAAATTTTATTTACAAAATTTGAAAAATCCCCAACAATATAAAAAATGAAAAAATAAATTGATTTAAAAATTTTCCTACCCCTTCCCTATTTACAAATGTAACTGAACCACTTAATACTTACAATTTAACATAATAATTTAATTTTCTATTTCATATACGGATCCTGCCAACAATGTTGACGTTGATAGTAATGTTAGTGATATCACCCAATCAATTAAATCAGCCAGTGATGCTAGCGCTACTGCCGTTGACCAAAAGAGGCTGAACATCTCGATCTCCCCCAATCAATCAGGCAACTCATACGTGAAAAGAACTCATTCAGAAGATTGTGGCAACGTACTAGGTGCCTACAGTTCAAGACTAAGTACAACAGGCTAACACGAAAGGTCAGCGAACAGGTGAAGGAGCTACGAATCCAAAGGTGGTGCAGCAAAATCAAGAGTCTGTCAGTCCAGGATAATTCACTCTTGTGTACAGTCAGAGCCTTCAAGAACAAGAAGGTCACCGATCTACCTCCTCTGCTTACGGAAGATGGGAATTTTGTGAGCAGTCCCAGGAAAAGGCCCAACTAATTGCAAACTCACTTGAAGAGTCAATTCACCACCCCCTTTGAAGATAAACTGGCTGGTATCGTGAACACAGGTCTAGTTAAAGATGGCTGCATAAAGTATAATCTCATCCATCGTGTACTAACCCTCTCCATGTCATTGACAACGCCGAGGTACCGAACATCATTAAGCGAGTAAAGAGTAACAAGGCTCCTGGTCTAAACTCCATCGCTAGTGGTGCTCTCAAGAATTTGCCTCCTAAGGTGATCTGCACTATTACTAAGATTTTAAAAGACTGCTGGAACCACGGCTACTTCCCCGAAGCCTGGAAAAACTCAGTCATCCTCTCCATATCCCGCTCTTCCTGTCAGCTACAGGCCCATCAGCTTATTACCTACTTTTTCTAAGGTCTTCGAACGCACAATCCTGAAGATGTTCAATGACTTTTGCGAATCAAATAATCTAATTCGCAAGGAGCAATTTGGCTTTCGTTCGGATCACTCCTGCCAGCTCCAGATTTGGAGGCTGGATGAAGACTTGAGCAGTCCTCTCAATTATTCGATGTACGGCGGAATTGTTTTTCTCGATGTCCATAAAGTACGGCACGACGGTCTCATCTTTAAAATGATAAACTGTGGTATTCCTGACGAGCTGGCTGCCTTGGTTCGCATAGATCCTATCATTTCAGGGTTAGTAACTCCTTGTCTGACCTCTGTGACGTCAACGCGGGTGTTCCTCAGGGTTCAGTCCTGGGCCGGGCGTTGTTCAATTTTTTCATTCACGACCTGCCGGAATTCGCAAAGTGTAATCTGTACCTGTTCGTTGATGATGCAACCGTCATGACTTGCGCGAGGAATCCCGCACACATCATCAGTCGCTTACAAGGCTAACATGCTGACTTTCGTCCCTTCAGTGCTCCTGAATTTCATCTTCCAGCCTTCTTCTCCATGGGGAAACAGCAACGGGAAGTCATTGGATCACAGTTCGCTCTCAAACTCGATATGTGTTGCCAGTTGTTCCCCGTGCTTGGATAGATGCATAAATCTCTCTCAAATGGTGGTTGGTACTCCATCGTCGGCTTCAAACACTGCTGCTACCTTATTGACACTTGGCAAATTATATCTTCTGGGATCGTGCTGTCTTATCCACTTGGAACGTTTCCTGTGGAGCGGCGACAGACATCCCTCATCATCTTGTACGCATGTGCAAAAGGGTTGATGTTTCTGGTGTTCCTTGAAATTTATGCTTTGAGAATGAGAACCGCATACGTTGAAAATGCGAAGGCAACAGAAACTCATGCACCGGAATACCCACTTCTGTCGAGTTATAAACAAAACAGAATTGGTATAACCACAAAAGCATTGATAATATGACCATTCGATTAGGTCTACTTTATTCTTACTCACAGAATAAGAATATTCTACATTTGAGCATCATTTTATTTACCTTAGAAATTTACGTCAATGTTAATTTACAAATAGATACATGCCTGACAAAATTTCACGGAATACACAGTTATAAATATAACTATTAGGATCATCGGAGAATACTTTTTCTTGCTTTGAACACGATCTGAACTGAAATCTAAAAGTCTACTTTGTTTAATCACGACCTACTGGATACTAACGACCTGTTCATTTAGCTGATTTCCATCGATGTTTCAGGCAGACAAAAAAGTTTAAAATTTCCCGTATTCTATCATCCTCTATTGGGAGATTTCAAGCTTTTTTTTTCTACCTGAATAGAATAATTAATATTTTTTTAAATAAATTGTTCTCATTTTATTTTTATAAAAATTATTAAATTAAATTTTTTCATAATAATACAAATTTTATAACAATATTCAACAATGATATGACGTTTCTAATTTTACAAATACATCATTGTATTCATTTCCTTTTTTATTTTTTCGTCTGAATTAATTTTTTTGATCAGAATTTTTTTTTCTGAATAAAAATTATATAATTGCATTCCGAATCGTTGTTTCAGGTAGAAAAAAATCTTTATCAACCATGGGGCGATACCAGAGAACCTACAGGACCGAGGGAGAAGACCAGATCACTGATCACGCTCAGGACGGACTAGCTCTGCAAGGTGTCACCTCTACTCTCATTTCAGGTATCATCTCATTGCTCTCATTCACGGTGCGCCCTTTTCAGGGCGATATTCACCTTCTGGGAAATGAAAACAAAAATCCAAGTGATACTGGAAACAAAGTTTTTATTGCCTAACGCTCAACTGGCAGACGGAGCCCTATTAATACCCCCTCTGGAACTGGCGGACCTGACGGAAAACTCCTTCTAAAGCGCCGACCTGATATAGAGCTCTTCCGGTCATTCAGATCAATAATAAAGTCAATTAATCCGTCCCTTTCGAAAGCTGTTTGATTGTTGAGGAGGGTGTGCTCTGACCGTACTTGCTACCTGATTTCTATCTCTTCTTGGAATAAAATCCTCTCTCTATCTTTTCCTCTCCATAAGATTTCCGTGCAGGCGTTGATATCGACCATTCAATGTTTGGCTGTGATAAGGTGGTCGATGAACGCCGACTTTCCATCCCGGCTAGCGGAATATTTCGTAGAAAGACCGGGCCGTGGATCCTATGTACATGGCTTCGCAATCCGGGCATCTCAGCCTGTATACGCCTGTTCCTTTGTACAGGTCATCGTCGTGTGAATGTCTGGCCGGATTTAAAGCCAGCTGTGGCCCTCAAGCCCTGGCCGTCACCCAACCAGCAGCTGGCCGCGCCTGAAGTTGCTGAACTCCATCGATTGGCAAGCCAACCGACGAGACAACCAGGCCACGGCCACCCCCCAGTTATGAGGTAGCTCAGCTATTAAATTCTTTACCACTGTAAAAGAAAAAAAAAAGTCACTTCAGAAAATATGTAAATTTAAGCAAAAAAATAAATAAATAAACATACTCATATTCGGAGTATTGTGCTAGACTGGAGAACAAAAGGAATTATTTAAACTTCAATGATGGACAAGCCTGCTATCTAAATAATTTTTAATTGCGAATTCTAGAAGCCTAATAATTATTCTATGTAAACTATCATCAGAGAAGAAGCATATTTATAAATAGGGGAACCTTCTAGTGATGAAAGTAAAATAACATTAACATTATGTAAAATTGGTAGCGTTTCTTTTTCACCTCCATCAAACCACTGCCGAAATTATTACACTTTGTTTATGAAATGTATGTGAATTCGTGCAGAAGAAAATATAATAAAAATAAAAAAAAAACTTACGCGGCGAATCGGAAAGGTTTCCAGAGCCTATGGATCTAGGAAAATTTATTCTTTCGTGATCATCTAGCAACTCTTTCGAAGCAAACAGCACTGCCAGTCTTGGACGGTTGAATGATTGCCGAAGTACACTGGAGATGTGGATGACGAATGCAGAATTACCGGATTGACTCATCCAATATATCCATGAAAATTGACGTCGACATTTCTTGGCCAGCTGGCTGACACTGTTCCACATTCTACACACTCTCGCGCAGTTAAACAAGTCCTGCATCGGTAAATGTTTAAAGATTTCCTCTACAATTAGTGGTATCTCACCGATTTTGTGAGCCGGCCAGGTGGCCGAGAGAGCTAGGGCGCAGGCTTTCTAGTACTCGAGTCCGCCTGGTCGTGGGTTCGAATCCCGCCGTGGGCATGGATGTTTGTGTTTGTCCCGGGCTGCGTACTGTTATAACTTGTGTAAAAAGGCGCAAAATGACCTTAGTAGTCGACGCCAAAGTTTCTAATAAACCAACCAACCGATTTTGTGAAGTAGATGATCTCGAGAGGCAGCCGCATCATCACGTGCCATAGCTGGTATTTCTGTAATGGAAAATGAATGTTGTAAATGCTATATATGGTGTGCCCTAATGAAAAGGAGACTTTCACTGTATCTAATCGATATTGTTAAATATGTCGATAGATGTAGCGTCATCCCTGCTCCGCATGCCCAAAAGCAGCACGCTGTTATGTGATGCTTAGTTTCTTTTACGACGAAGAATGGCTAGAATGGGGTGAAACAGTTAACGGTGAACGGTACTGCGTCAAGTTGCTGAAGCCGAAACGGGCCGTCGAAAACAAGCGCAGAGAGAAGCTCTCAAAATGGATTGTGCTGTTCCAGAACGACGCTAAGCTACTTGTGACCAAGAACAGCATCCACCTGCTGGAAACATTTGGATGGGAAGTCTTCAAACATCCTCTGTACAGCTCCGACATTTGTCCATGTGACTCCCATATTTTCGTCCCTTTATAAAATCACTGACAGGTCATCGGTTCTCCTACGACAAAGAAGTGCAGAACACAGTGGTAAAAGGATCCGTATGCAACCCTGAAGTTTCAACACTGAAGCCATCATTCGTTTTTTACGCTCTGACAAGGGAATCCCTCGAACATGTATGTCACAGATGTCTACCATATTGAAATATGATGCTCAATTTAAGCTACAATAGATGTTTGCAAAATAAGAGAGTGCGGATTTTTGTTTCTTTCAAAATAAACCACGAAAACGAAAAAATTTGAGCACACATATTCATACAAGGACTCCATTGTTAAAGCGGTGTATTAATGCGCTTAACCGAACTTCTTTCTTCCACTACTCACAGCAACAAGCACGAATCCAATTCAGATGAAATAGACAGCAGCAGATGGCAATTGAATGGCTTCTCAAATTTCTAAACAAACGTAGTTTTTAAAATAGATTATAAATAGATTTAATAGATTTAAAATAGCCTACCAGTAAAAAATGTCCAGAGCAATTAATAACCATCTCCTTAATTTATTATTTCATTTTATTAAATAATTCGGTAATCAAACACTGGGCTGGCTTCATGTGCAACGTCGAGTAATACGTTCCGTTGGTGAGGGGGTATGTATCGCGGTGCTTTATAATTTTAAATAAAAATAGTATTCATGGATGCCTACCTCATCTTATAAATTATTTCGAGACGAATAATTGTACAGCAAAATTAAGGTTTTATGCTTAATAACAGTGCTCTAACTGCAATTCTTTGGCGAACGCCGCTAACAAGTTTGCTTCCCCTCTTTCCGCCATGTTTTTTGAACTCTGCGCACTTCCGAGGCGCTTCACTGCCGCGCAACGCTATAGCTTCCACTGTGTGCTTGCGCGCAAAACAAGGCAAGATGGGGTTCCCTTGTGAGATCAGTGCATCATTATCAAAAGCAATTAAGCGTAGGCGTCTAGTTAAACATTAACTGTACGTCAAATATTCTGTAGTTAAAATGTTCGTTAGATAAACCGTAGTCTCCTTTTCATTTGGGCTGACCGTATAATCGTTTCTTCAAAAAATATTTTTTTATAAAATGAAGGGCTCGAAAAAACACACTACTCTACAAAATAAGCTTTAAATGCGATTCGTGGCCGTGACAGATAAATATTAAGCTGGCTGGATTCATTAGATGTGACAAAAAGATTATACCCCTAAAACATCTTCACGTGGTGAATAAGGCAATCGGGCTGCTGAATTATAAGTGACGAATAAACAATCTCTGTTGGAAAATTAAGCGCGATTTCTCAAGTCCTTTACCTTATTGAAAATTAAAATAGCATTATTCTGTGGAAATAGAGAGAAAACAATACTTTGCAAAGTATACATTTTGCCTACCACAGATAACACTATTCCTGTTAAACGATCAAAAGGAAGTTACTAACCTGATTGAGTTGCTGTAGTCTCCTGCTTGCTTAACACGTTAAGTTGGTCCTCTTCCTTTTCTGTTCGTATTAACTTTCTTTTGACATCTTCACTACCGGAAAATTTTCTCTTTGGAGCCATTTTATATCTAAAAGTCAAGGACGTAAAAAAATTCTTCTTGATTAAAAAAAAATAAAGTCAGTCGATTCGAATTCAAAGTAAAGAAATAATCTGTTAAAGAAGCGACATGCATAATTAAAAGATTAAAAAACCCTTACCTATGCATGCAAGAATAAATCTTATAAAAGAGGTAATGCAATTGACAATCACACGTACGGAATTTCAGACAATCGACAATCGAACAGTGTAGTGTATCGGTATTTGTGTGGAACTTGAATAATCTCACCCTTCATAATCATATTCCAAAGGAAATACACTGAACTAGAAAAGGAGCCTGATGTGCCCACAAATGTCATCCAAAGTATGACAGAAGAAAATTACCTCCTCTTGGTGAAGGGAAATTTGATTGACGAATGTCTGAACTAGGAGTATACCACATAAAGAGACACAAAAAACGAAAAACCCATGAAACCCAGTAACTGGGAAGATGACACTATCAGTGTTATCAAAAATTAACATAAAGGATATGTCTGGGATTAAGGTGCCTGTTTCTGTGTAGAGAATGTTTTAGAATGACAGAGACTAGGTCATTATTATGATTTACCATAATAGGCAGCACGGTTTTCATGAGCTCTTGAACACATTTCCCAACATGGGTCATATTGAAATCATTACTTATGGAGTAACTGCGGGAAATTCTCCAATCCAATTGTGCAATAATCCTTAGGGGAAATGTTCTGGTAAGTTTGGAGTTCCTTCTTGTCTTGCAAACTGTAGCCCAGACGAGCATGCCCTATAGCATGATGACACGAACAATCACTTTGTATAACAGTAGTTTGTTATCAACACTGAGGGCGCTGTTACGACCAACAGAACAATAAAGCTAAATCTTGCTTTTTTGGCCTTGTTCATCGCATAAGTCGCATGCATATTTCATGATAATGTTGAATCAGTACAACGCCAAGGTATCCATAATTATCAACGATTTCAAGTATTTGTCATATAACTTTAAGGAGTCAAGATTTCTCTTTTACTTCTAAAGCTACGGTCACACTTTGCAATTTTCAGCCGCGCCAGCATCCGCAACGGCTCTTCCAGTTACTTAGCAATCCCGAATACGACGCGTCTGCAATCGCGTCAGGAAACAAAAAGTTGCAGTAACGCCAACCAGTCAGAATGCTGATAATGATTGGGTGCGGGGCTGTTAAAATGGCGAATTGTATTTCGGCGATGTAAGCAAGTTTAATCGAGCTGAATTAAATTAAATTAAATTAAATTAAATTAAATTAAATTAAATTAAAGCATTTGGAATTCAAATTTCATAAAATATCGGCGTAAAGATTTAAAACTGCAAGATTAAAAACTGAAGGATTGTAATATCATTGTTATGCCATTGTATCACAATGTTTCAAAGTGTGACCGCTGGTTGAAATGTGTTGCTGTTACAGATGCGGTTGCAGGCGCGGCTAAAAATTGCAAAGTGTAATCGTAGCTTTAGTGATAAACAACACCTTGCATTTGTCGGCATTGTTATAATCGCCACTTGCTAAACCAGATTTCGCATTCTTTAAGGATTTTCAGCAGAAGTAATACAACAAAAAGAGGTTGGCGTACCCCTGTCTGTATAGCAGCATTACCCGCATAAAAATAAAGCTTACAGTAAGAAAAGGAAGGTATTGCACTCTACAATCACACGTACGGAACTGATGAATTTCAGACAATCGACAATGAAGCAGTGCTGAAGTTCAGGACAATCGATCAGTGAAGTGGAAAGAAAAGACGCGAGTGGTCCAGGAGCCTAGCTCAGTTTGCACGCTCGCCCAAAAAGTTAACCAGATGATGTACACTGAGTTGGGAAAGAAGCCTAATGAACCTCTTAAGTCATCCAGAAAGGAGGTCCCTACAAGGCAGGGAGGAGAGTCGGATTGTAGATTGAAGAACAGAGAGCCCAATCAACATGATCTAAAAGATCCAGTAGTTGGGGAAGACGGCCTTATGTCATCGAAACAGACATCTAGGATATGACGGGGTCTTCGAAATCTGAGAGGACTCTTAATAACGAATGTGTGATCCAGAATATTTTCAGAGTATTTTCATGATCTTCCATCTTGGCAGCATGTTCATCAAAAGTGTCTGGATATAGGTACCAATGTGGGACATATTTAGATCATCGTAGATAGAGTGGTTATTGGAATTTCTTCTGTCGAGTTGGGCAATGGATAAGAGAACAACATTTTGGAAGGTCTGAAGATCCTTTCACCTTGATTTCCAAATAGCATCCCAAATGGTACGTATCACTACCTTGCACAACAACGGTGTGTTATCCACTCAAGAGAACTGTTTCGCCCCAGGAGCGTAATCAAGCTGAACTTCACTTTCTTGGCCTTGTTGAGCGCATATAGGACTTGATCGTTCCAGCTGAGCTGAGAGTCAATCATAAAAGTGAGGTACAAACAGCCGATTGTTGCACAAGCTTTGCTTTGCATTGTTGGTCCGTGCTTATTTCTGGAGTGATACTCCTATTAATAGCTTCTGAAGATATGCAAGCGCGTCAACTCCAGTTCGGCTGGCATTTTGCTCTTACTATCAACACAGCGCAAGGATAGTCATTAAAAGTAGCGGAAGTCAATTTGGAGAATTTGTGCTTTTCACATGGATTACTATACGAAGAATACTCACGCGCTAGATCTCCAGACTACCTGCTCATCTATGCTTCTGGCGGATCAAACAAAAATTGGAAGAGATTTAATTATCTATAAAAGAATTTTGGAAGAGATTTAATTATCTTCAAGGTAACTCTTCTAGAACCAACGGCAACACCAGACTTTGCGCACCAACATCCCAGCAACAAAACTAATATCAACCAAAATCTACGAACTAAAGTCATCAAGGAACAATATCGAACTTAATGATAGTGATTAACCCTGGTCCCCTACTTAATAGTAAAGAAGATCCCACTGGCCAGGAAGCAATCAACGACGGAAACTCTTCATTAAGAACTAGCTCAAAGAGGAGGCTCGATAATGATTCAAGTGATATTGATGGTGGTGATTGGCACACGGCACGGAGTACGCGGGGCGTTCAAATTTGACCTGTACTTTATCTTTTATAAAATCAGGAAACTACAAACTACATAGACACACACACACACACACACACACACACACACACTGTAACGGTTTTTCTTTAATTATAGCTAATTAAGAGATACTTCCTGCACAGAGATCTCCTAACATAAGAACCTGTAGATGAGAAAAGAACGACGGGTAGCCATTAGCAATAGTTAACAACAATCATATGAAAAACCTTCATTTCAATTGACAAAGTTACTTATCTTGTATCAAGGTTTTGTTTCTTCACATTCTTCTGCAAGATACCTCTTGTCATAGGTTTCATTAATTATGGTGCCAATTTCAATCGAAGACCCAGGGGTCGGTAGGTAATCGAACTCACTAACACAGCCTAAAAATCTGATGCAAAAATAGCCGGGGCTTTATTTCGAAAGAAAGGAAACAGACAAACATACATGAAATTTTCGTTTACACGAATTCAGCTACGTTAACTACGAAAATTCTCAAAAGTAAAGCCTTTTTTTTATTTAGAAATCCAACTCATATTGTTGGACTTAATTTGCCTAGTCTATATGTCAAGAAGTCTTTCTTTTTTTTTTTCTTCTCAGGTGAGCACATATTTTATCCAAACCTCTTTGGAGTAATATATTTCTTATTAAATATTCTTACTTTCTACAACTTCCGTTCTTTTCTATAGGTTTCTTTACAAGATCAAGATTCAGTGCTTCCCTCGACAATTGACCCGGAGCTTTCGTTTTCATTTCTTCCCTTCTTCGAAACAGTCAAAAGTCCATTCTTCACTATTGATATCACATCTTTCGATATCGAAGATTGTTTTGTCGCCTCGGGCATTCAGAAAAGAAAATAAAAATTCAAAATTTAATAGAAATAGCATTTCGACAAAATTAACGTCTAGTAAATAAAAAAAACACAAACAATGCAGGAACATAAAGCATAATTATAGTTCCATCATCTCAAATGAATCTCTGTCTACACATTCGATGTCCTTTGTTACGTGAAGAATTATACTCCAGTTAGAACTCACTTTGTTCTGGGCATCACTGACGGAGTTGCATCTAGTTTATATCTCTTTATTCTAAGTCATAGTTTTCACTTCCTTTGAGGAACATGCTTATCCATTTAACTAATTAAGAGTGCATAAGAGGAAGCACAGAGACAGTTTTGTTTTTTTTTGTTTTTTTTGCTGTTCTCGTTCCTTTTTCCTTTAGTGCGTAAGAGAAAAGAAAAGGGGGGGGGGAAGAAAAATAGAAATACGCTAATAATACTAAAAAGAAAGGGTTCCAACAGGATGGTATGAGGTTAGTAGGGACTTACTGCACAAAAAAAATATTCGCCAGTACAACTTGGTGTTTCCTCAGGAGGTTCCATATACGTAGATTCAAAATCACCTTGTGTCAGATTCTTTTTCTCCGGACGCTTGATTTCCGGATAGCTTTTCTCGTCTCATTGCGTGATTCAGTTTTGTTCTTGTTTTATTATTTTATCGATATGAACAGTTTGATCTCTGTAAATAAAAATTATAAAATTAGATAAACGTTCCCAACCAAGTCATGGCCCAATAACATAGCATAATACCAAATCGTAGGGATTTTTTTTTAGCTCAATCAGCCATTTCATCCTATGGAAGGGTATCCAACTCTTCGAGACCATGTTGTATCTTCTAAACATCTGCGTTCTTTTCTTCACAATCGTCACGTCATCGGCATTCTCTAGATTCCGCGACTTTCCCGTAGTTTATTTCTTTTCTGTCGATTAATTGATCGATAATTTTTGTTTCATTCTTGTAAAAGTTAGAAGACGTGGGCACGCTTTCACCCACTCTTCTATAAAGGTAAACGCGATCATTATTTTTTTTAAGTTAAGATCGAGTGCCAAACTTTTTCCAAAAGGCAACTCTTCTCCACCGTTTGCTGTCGTTAACAGCAACCCAAATTGTGTAGAACGAACGTCGTTATAAAGCTTAATTAATTTTCTAGCCTTTGCTAGCATTGTTAAAGCAACGCATTGTTTTATTTTTAACGAGCTTTGCAAGAGGAACAATTCGTCATAAACGTCATTTCGGTTTCGATATAATATAGGGAAAGAAAACTTATCTGGGAGATCTCTTATCTATAATATTTTTCCAATGGCGATGGGAAAGAAAGTGTAATCGAAGGAAGAGACAGCTGACACTTAGTGGTGTTACAACACACACACACACATAGACAAAGAACTCTCCTTGCTTCTCTACACATTTTCCCCAGCGTTCTGGGAGCATCTGGATATCGGTTCTGTAGAAATCTTCAGCCTGATGTAGAAACCACGTCAGGACAGCCTTTTTCACTTCTTCATTGGAGCCGAACCTCTACTCTTTCAAGAACTCGTTCAATGGTCCAAAGAAGGTGATAGTCGCAAGGGGAGAGATCCGGGTTGTATGGAGGATGTGGTTAGATGTCCCATTTGAGTTCCGTCAGTTTGGCTGTGTGTGGTCTGGCATTGTCTTGCAGAAGACAAACACCGCTAATAGGGAGTCCTGGTCGCTTTTTTCCTTAGTGCCGGCTTCAGGGACGTCCTCAAAATGCCACTGTAGCAGTATGCATTTATGGTCCGACGTTCTTCCAGAAAATCAACATGAATAATACCCTTAATGTCCCATAATACAGTCACCATCACTTTCGATTCCGACGGTGTCATCTTGAATTTCTTGGGTCGTGGTGAGTCAGTGTATCGCCACTCCATGCTCGCACGCTTGCTTTCAGGAGTACGGTGATGAATCCATGTTTCGTCGGTGGTCACAACACGCTTTAGGAAGCTGTCACCTTCCCAGTCATTTCACTGCAGCAGAATGGAATAGATTTCCACTCGGTTGATTTGTGATCCTCGGTCGGAGAGTTGCTTAGGGACCCATCCGGCACAGATCTTCTTGAATTTCAGCTTATCATGGATGATGGCCCGTGCTGATGTTCACTATTAAAGCCAATTCTCGGACACGAATCCGCCCGTTGTCCCTTATCTGCTCATTTGTTCGTGCGATGACACCATCATTGACAGCAGTTGCTGGCCTTGCCTTTTGCGGTTCATTGCCGGTGGATTCTCGCCCTCCATCAAACTTTTGGCATCAAGTAAAGACGGATGATCGAGTCGAACATGATTCGGTGAAACTTTGAAGTCTCTGATGCTTTCACACCTTCGTTGTGGAGAAACTTGATGATTATTCTTTGTTCCATTTTGATCGACACATCGCTGTCCGCCATTTTGTTTAAACAAACAATCGGTTTTCATGGCGACCGGATGAGTGGTGCTGCATTTGCATGACAGGCGGTAGTTGCCATCCAAACAATGAAAGTTTAGATTCTTACAACAATGAAATTTTCAAAAAATAAAGTCCTGGTCAAATTTGAACGCCCCTCGTATAATATGCTATAACCAGATGTATAAAGATGCAGTTAAAATTTACAAAGTAAATTTAAATCATTTTTCTGCATATAGAGTACGCAAAATGATAGGGAGTGTGTGTATATTCTATTATTGATTCCACAAAAAAAAACTAAAAAAACGTGACTCACTATTTGAGAATTTTCCAGTTTTCCATTTGTACTAAACCGCTGCACATGCCAAGTTAATTAATATGAGCGAAAAACCTCTATCCAAAAGTTCACTCGTTTTTCATTTTGCTCGTTTGCTTTATCGTAAGAATTATTAAAGAAAATGCCCTTATACTAAATGAAGTCGAAGCACTATTTCCAAGTAAATAAAATCCAACTTTTTCAATTCAATATGCAATGAAGTCACCATTACAAAATAATCGATTCAATTTTCTTCTCAGCCTTGCATTGCCTTTAATATTTTTTAAGAACTTAAAAATCTCTCTTTACGTTTAATTTTCAATATCCGGAGATTTCATGCCCAGCGGTCATCTTAGAAAACCTTTCACTTCATTTATGAGTGGTTGTTGCCATGGCGACTCATCTACAAACATGAGCTTGACGTTTCCCACCCGAGGCCTTCAAGCCTTGTGATTGCTTTTCATTCCATCCTTTGGACTCTTTTAATATTTATATTTCCTTCCATTTCCACTACTTCTATGAAAACGTTCGGAGTCTTACTTCCTTCACCCCCGCATTCCCATCACCGTCTCTTCGTTTAGTTCCTTTTTAATGCAAATGCCGTGAAATCATGCTAACAATTGATTCACCTCTTCCCCCCTCCCCTCTCTTTTACGAAAGAAATAAAAAAATTTCTTCTACCGAAGCTGTGAAATAAAAGCGTCTCCTGGGATTCATTTGGCTAAGGATTCCCTCTAGGAATTTTCATTTGACTTCATGATTGCAGGAAAAGAAATTTATCACAAGAACATGCCACTCTGTCTTAAAACTTTTATTATAAGAAGTAGCAGCATCATTTATAATATATAATTACGGATAATAGTTACTTCATGAATCGTTTCATCCATTTATTTTCGATTTTGTACTCGTCTATGGTCTAAAATCTTCTAATTTTCTATGTTTCTTATTCACCAGTCAATTTTATTAAGAACTCTCACCGAATACGGTAATGCTTGTTGCCTGATGAACTGGGTATTTAATCAATAAATGTCTGTAACGTTTCACAAGGATACTGATTAGCCTCAAGGACAGTCCGAAGTTAGTAATCGATTGTGACTGTGTACGTCCGAACGCTCATTACGATTCGTGCCAAAGATATTCGATTGGGCCGAGATTGGCTGACTGTGCTGGTCACTGTAAAGTTCGGTTTGTGCTCTTCGAAGCGCTCGCAGACATTCGGGTCTTACAACATGGAGCATTGTCTTGCTGAAATATCCCAACACCCTGTAGGAATACAGTGATCATAACTTATAAGGAACCATCTGATCAGCGATGATATGAATACCAACCAATCAGGCGTAGATCAAGTCTGTTTAAGGAACCCCAGACAATGTCAAGAAAATATTCCACAAATTATCACTTTGCAACCACCAGCCTCCATCACATTTGACTTAACATAGGCAGGGTGCATGCTCTCATGTGGCTGAAATCAGGGCTCATCAGACAAGGCAATTCTTCTTCAGTAGTCTACAGTCCAATTATGATGGTCACGCGCGCACTGGAATCATTTTTGAAGTGAAAACTTCTTTAGGCCCATCGCGTACGCATTTTTGTTGGGCAGTGAATGAGTCTAATCCGTCACGCTCCGAGGTGAAACGTTCATTCGGGTAAACTCGAAGGAGCCTAAAAGTTTAACCCGTTCATTCGGGTAATCACCTAAAAAGTAAGCTTGTGCACTGAAAAATCATACATTGTTACATCATCATAAAAAGGCTATTATGTTAATCGTGTTTCTACCAATAATAAGGCCTAAACTATGACTTCTTATGCTCATGTAACAATGTATGAATTTTCATTGCACAGACTTTCTTTCTAAGAGGTTTTGGTTTAGCCGACCGAGCGAGGAACAGACAGCCGTGCGTCGCTGCTGTGTTTGGTTTTGTCACGGAATGTTAAGTAACAATTATACTTTTTTTCGTTTGTTGTAAACAATGCAGTTTGTATTGTCGACCCTTTTTTGATAACGATAGTAGTTAGCAGGCCGAGGCCAACGAGATAAGGCCTGGAAGCGAAAAAGTCACCTGGCCAACTGGGTGCTAGCAACAATCCAACCTTCATTGTTTCCAACAAAAGGAAAAATATTGATTGTTAACATCTAAGATGGAGACAATGAAGGTTGGATTGTTGCTAGCACCCAGTTGGTCAGGTGACTTTTTCGCTTCCAGGCCTTGTCATCTCGTCGGCCTCGTCAGCAGGCGTAGCTTACAGGCCGGGGCACTAGTGGGAGGAGGGATAAGATTGTGGATTGACGTAGTTATGACCCGGGACATCTACGGGTTAGGAGATCCAGAAGTCTGGGATTACCCCCTTGTTGATTTTGTAGAAGTTGACTTACAGGACACGTCGGGGTCGACGAAACTTTAAGTGACCCCTAAACGCTAGAGAGTGATCCAAAATATCGACTTCCAAAGGATTATCATGACTCTCGATTTTTAGAAGTAACTTCTTGAGAAGCATCTGAACGTAGCTACCAATGTGGGCAACACCGAGGTCATCATGTATGGAGTAGTTGTTTGCAATTCTTCTGTCGAGTTGAACAATGGTCCTGAGTGTTACATTTTGGAAGGATTGAAATTCCTTCCATCTTGACTTGCACATAGCAGCCCAGGCAGGCGTTCCGTGAAGCAAGATGGAGTGGATCACAACCTTGTACAGCTAAAGCTTGTATTATTCAGACCAATCTCACTGTTTCTCCCCAGCAGTGCAATCAGGCTGAATTCGCCTTCTTTGGCCTTGTTGAGAACTACCATATAGGACGAGGGGCCCTGGGGGATACCTGCGTTTACGGGAGATAAACATGGCTTTGCATTTGTCAACGCTGAGCTTCAGCCGCCATTTCGCCATTTGTCGAACCAATCTTCGCACTGGTACAAGGCCTTTTGTAGGCGACAGATGGCATGTGCTGGGTTCCTCGCGCATGTCATAATGGCCGCATCATCAGCGAAAGTACAGATTACACTTAGAAAAGTCTGTCATTAATGAAAAAATAGAACAACGCTGGCCCCAGGACGGAGCCCTGGGGAACGCCAGCCTCGACGTCGCAGGGGTCAGACAGGGAGTTGCCAACCTTGACAGGAAAGGATCTGTGTGACATAAAGAAGCGAACCAGAGCAATCAGTTCGTCAATGAAACCACAATTGATCATTTTGAAGATGAGTTCGTCGTGCCATACTTGGTGGAAAGCCTTCTGCATATCGAGAAAAACTATTCCTCCTTAAATCGAGTAACTGAGAGAACTGTTCAAATCTGCAACAAGCCTCCATATCTGGAGTTGGCAGCAGTGATTTGGACGACAGCCGAACTGCTCATTGCGAATAAAATTATTAGACTCGCAAAACTCACTGAATCTCTTCCGACTAGTGCGCTCGAAGATCTTATAAAGCGTAGGTAATAGGCTAATGGGCCTGTAGCTGACGGGGAGAGCAGGATTAAGATCCGGCTTAGGTATAGTAAGGATTACGGGGTCCTTCCAGGCGTTGGGGAAGTAGCCGTAGTTCCAGCAGTCATTTAAAATCTTGGTATTAATGCAGATAATCATTGGTAGTAAATTCTTGAGTGCACCATTGGTGATGGAGTCAATACAAGGAGCCTTTTTATTCTTTAGAAGTTTTATGTTGATCGAGACCTTGGTGAAATCTACGGCATGGAGAGGGTTAAGTACACAATGAGTGAGATTATAAATTGTGCAGTGTTCTTGGATTTGACGGGTATTATCGATGCCTGCCGGTCTATCCGCAAGGTGGGGGGTGAATTGGCTCTTCAGCGCGTTAGCATTAAGTTACCATTATCCATAAGCAGGGCCAAAGGGAAAACTGGCAAGAAGTTCCCAAACTGTCCCTTCTGTATGTAGGGAAATCCTAACCTATACAGCAGGAGTAATGTTCGGCCAACCACTAAAATAAACCATGTGCTGAAATAAATTACATAAAATCAGTGTTGCATGGCGGCAAAGTTTCTCAAATGTGTTTATTTTATTTTTACATTCCCCAAAAAAACGGTACATGTAGGTTATACCATTTGCTCAAAGTGTTCACCGTTCACCTCTTGGCAATGCGCTAGTCGGTGCTCAAACGCACTGCAGAATGTTTTCATGGCATTTCCTGGGTGCACTCATTATTGTGGACGTCACCATGGGTCAATGGAAGTACGCCTCTGTCCTTTCGGACCATGTCCACCCCTACATACAGATTGCGTTTCCTAGCACGATGGCATCTTCCAGCAGGACAATGCGACGTGCCATACAGCGCGCAGTGTCCGTGCGTGGTTCGAAGAGCACGAGGATGCGTTTACGGTATTCCCCTGGCCCCCAAACTCCCCGGATTTAAAGTCCATAGAGCATCTGTGGGACTACCTCGATCGGGTTGTTAGCGCCATGGATCCTCCATCGCGCAACCTAGGGCAGCTCGCCACAAACCTGGAGCCGGCATGGCTTGACATCCCTGTCTATACCTTCCAGAACCTTATTGACTCCCTTCCTGCCCGTGTCGCAGCTGTCCGCGCCGCTAAAGGTGGTTATTCTGGCTACTGACAGGTGGACACATTAATGCGACTGGACTGTGTATTTTACGAACATCAAAAAATACGAAAACGAAATAATTTAAGTGGCAATTGCGTATTTGCTCATGATTATTTTTTGTTTTCGTCAAACAAGTTGCGCTGTGCGCACGAAACCGATTTTTTATTTTTACGAAACGAAAATTTGTTTCCCTTGCAGCATTCAGCCCTGCTTAAAATGGATTCTTTCAGTCGATTAGAGTTAGTTATCAACATTTTAGAATAGACATTTTATCAACATTTTTCTTAAGCCACTGCAGTAACTAATTCCTGTTTTTAATAAGATTTTTATTAATCTTAAAGATTTTTAATAAAATTTTTAAATATACAGGAATTACAATGTTGAAATGTATTGTTGAGCGTTCTTGTGTGGGCGACTGCTTGATGGAGAGGTTGCTCTTTGCTGACGACTTTGTCCTCCTTGAGTCTTCTCGCACACCTTCAATTTACACTAGATCGCTTTGTAGCCAAGTGTGAAGAGACTGGGATGAAAATCAGTGTGGCTAAGACTGAGGTTCTGATCGTTTCAGTATAGCCTACTCAGTACACTCTCCATGTTAAGGGAGCCCGGTGGAGAAGTTCAAACATTTCGGGACTGTATTCACGATTATTGGGCGGCAGGATAGAGAATTGCATGCTCGGATTCCTGTAGCAAGCTGTGTCAGACGAGACTGTGAGGATCCGTGGTAACAAAACGTGAGCTGGGAAACAAAGCTAAGCTCTCTGTTTACAGGTCCATCTTTGTCCCCATTCTCACCTATGGTCATGATCTTGGGTAATGACCGAAAGAGTGGGATCGCGGGTGGAAGCAGCCAAAATGGGATACCTGAAAGGTGTGGCAGTTGTTACCCTACTAGATAGAGTGCACAGCAGCACAATAGAGGAGTCTTTGGGTGTTGAGCCGTTACTTCTCCGCATTGAGAGATCTCAGTTACGTTTGTATGGCCACTTGATACGGATTTCCTAGGCAGTTTCTACAAGGTGCAAACATTAATTATTCAGATTCAAATACTAGAGCAGAAAATTCAATTTTAGGATGACCATAAACTTTGTCGTTAACACTCAAGAAGAATGGTTCAGAAATGTATAATTAGATAGGATATGAAAGTTCACCAGCATATTAAATTAGTTATACTGAACAAGAAAGTTCATCTTCGTTAAGGGCTTAGTTCTCGAGATAGGTATGGACTGACTTAAAGTTATTTTGAGAGCAACTTCAATACCCAGCTTGATCCAGTTCGTATTTTGTCACTATTTTGCTTCTGTTATTCTTCAAAATGATGATACTAGCCATTGTGATTCTACCTGGATGATTGCATGAAATCCAGAATGTACTTGCATTGAAACAGAAAAAATCAGTGCACACAATAACAGAAGAGAGAACATCGTTGGAACCAGTCATCGCATGTATAGAAGGAAAGACGGGAATCATTGGGACAAAACAGGGGGAGCCATTGGTTTTGAAGTCTTATAGCTTCCAAGCTATTGATAGCACAAAGGGGCGCACATTGAACATTTTTAGTGTTATGACTAAAATGTGGACAGTTTCTGGTTCTTATAATGTAACATTCATTATTTTGTGTGTATTATTATGTGCAATACAAGTTTTTTAAAACCCGATGAATCATTTATATTCACCCTGTATATAACAGTGAAAATCCGTGTGACGGCTTCTTGCTCATGCCATTTCCATTTTATAAACCATTAAGGAATGACATAACTAAGTACCGAAAGGTTAAACTAAACCATTCGCAGAACTATATTTTTAAACATCCCTATGTTAACATTGTAAATTTCTAACGGATCATAAAGATACCATTACACGATGTACCTTTGAACCAATTTCGACTATCATTATTTTACGTTATATTTATTCATGACACATCAATCCAAGTCGTTTGATATATTACATGCCATATTTTAGCATTGAAAGTTCCAATGAACCATAATGGTTCCACTAAACCATAATGCTTCCACTAAACCAGGTTCCTTGAAACCAATTTGGAGTATCATTAATTTTACGTTATATTCATTTATGACATCTAATTCCAAGTTGTTTGATACATTACATGCCATATTTTGGCATTGAAAGTTCCAATGAACCATAATGGTTCCACTATACCATAAGTTATCTTCATTCATGACACATCATTCCAAGTTGTTTGATATATTACATGCTATATTTTAACATGGAAAGTTCCAATAAACCATAATGGTACCAGTAAACCAGAACGATTCCAATAAACCAGGATACTTGAAACCAATTTGGACTATCATTAATTTTACGTTATATACATTCATGTCACCTCATTCCAAGTCGTTTGATATATTACATGCCATATTTTAGCAATGAAAGTTCCACTGAACCATAATGGTACCACTAAACCATAATGGTTCCACTAAACCAGGTGTCTTTGAAACCAATTTTGACTATCGTTAATTTTACGTTATATTCATTCATGACATATCTTCCCAAGTCGTTTGATATATTACATGCCATGTCTTATGATTGAAAATTTTTGAGGGTGTCATAAGGGTACCATTAGAGCACGTGACATTGTTTCGATTACAACCTTTTTCCAAATGGTTCATTTCATGAACCATATTTATCAATTGGCGAAAATAGTAATTTATATCCGCTTCTATCTCGTCGTTACGATTTGTTTGATATATTACTTATTATATCTCTCCTTTGAAAATTGCTAGGTGGGGTCGTGAAGGTACCATTTGTACACGTGCTATTAAACTGATTTAGACAACATTTGTGATTTGTTCGTGATATGTCCCATTTTTATCGACTTATGATTATATCCGCTTTTATCTCGTTATTATGATTTGTTTGATTTATTAATTAATTTATCTTCCCATTGAAAATTGCTTGGCGGGAAAATTGAGGTACCATTTGTGCAGGTGCCAATGAACCGATTTAGATAAAAATTGTGATTGTTTCGTGCCATGACCATATTTATTGACTGACGGAAACAGATTTTGAAAATCTTTCATAGCCTAGGAGGAGTTAGAGTTACAGACAGGCAGACGGACAGACAGACAGACACGTTTCCCCACACGGATAGCATAAAACACCTTTCGGTACTTAATAAATTGAGAGATTATTCATGCCAATCGGATAGTTTTAGTATAGGCTTTCTTAGAACAAAAGAACCATAAATATTTCAGAGACCATAGAATTTTTTTGAATACGAGGGGCGTTCAAATTTGACTTGGACTTTGTTTTTTATAAAATCCGGAAACTAGAACACACCCAAACCCACACACATCAAGTTATGTCTCTCCTTTCTTCTCTGCACATTTTTAACAGCGTTCTGGGAGCATCTGGATACCTGTTCTGTAGAAATATTCAGGCTGATGTCGAAACCACGTCAGGACAGCCATTTTCACTTCCTCATTGGAGCCGAACCTCTGCCCTCCCAAGAACTCTTCAATGGTCCAAAAGGTGACAGTCGCAAGGGGAGAGATCCGGGCTGTATGGAGGATGTGATAAGATGTCCCATTTGAGTTCCGTCAGTGTGTCTACAGTCAGTTTGGCTGTGTGTGGTCTGGCATTGTCTTGCAGAAAAGAAGCACCACTGGAAAGGAGGCCTGGTCACTTTTACCTTGGTTCCGGCTTCAGGAACGTCCTCAAAATGTTACAGTAGTAGGGTGCACTTATAGTTCGACTTCTTCCAGAGAATAGACATGAATGATACCCAGAATAAAGTCGCCGTCACTTTCATTGCCGACGGCGGCATCTTGAATTTCTTGGGTCGACGTCAGTCAGGGTGGCGCCACTCCATGCTCGCACGCTTGCTTTAAGGAGTATGGTGATGAATCCATGTCTCGTCGGTGGTCATAACACGCCTTAGGAAGCTGTCACTTTCCATATCATATCGCTGCAGCAGCATTGAACAGATTTCCACCCGGGGGTTTTGTGATTCTCGGAGAGTTGCTTAGGGTCCCATCTGGCACAGATCTTGAATTTCAGCTTATTGTGGATGATGGTCTCCACACTGCCTGTGCTGATGTTTAGTATTGAAGCCAATTCTCGGACATGAATCCGCCTGTTGTCCCTTATTAGCTCATTTGTTCGTGCGATGATGCCGTCGTTGACAGCAGTTGCTGTCCTTGCCTTTTCAGGTTCATTGCCGGTTGATTCTCCCCTCCTTCAAGCTTATGGCTCCAAGTAAAATCGGATGATCGAGACAAGCATGACTCGGTGAACTGTCTTTGTGGTCTCTGATGAATTTCAGAGCCTTTCACACCTTCTAATCGAGAAACATTATGATTATTCGTTGTTCCACTTTGGTCAACATATCACTGTCCGCCATTTTGTTTAAACAAACAATCGTTTGTCATTGCAACCGGATGAGTGGTGCTACATTTGCATGACAGGCGGTAGTTGCCATCCCAACAATGAAAGTTTAGATTCTTACAACAATGAAATTTACAAAAATTAAAGTACAGGTCAAATTTGAACGCCCCTCGTAGAATAACCATCCGAAAACGCTGATGAAGTTTATCGATTTCCGGATAACCCTATATATGTGTATATTTTTTGTGCAGTATGGTTTTAAATTTTCATACAGATTAGGCATTGGTGATTCCCATTGTCTCTTCTTTCCAGAGGTAAGAAATTGTGGAGTTGACTTCCTAGCATTTGCCGGAAATTCTAATAAAATTCCGAACCTCACGGAGTGATAAAAAAATTCCGAACCGAAGCTATATAAGTAACACCTATACTCAATGATATATCGATTATAAAAAATTAAGTGCCAATGTTCATATTCAAAGATTTTATAAGCACATAAAATATCTCCATACAAGAAGTTCCTGAAACAGTCGAATAACTTTAGAACAAAAAATGCTAGAGCCAAAAAAATTCAGCTCTATGTATGGGAAAGTGGCCATGCCCGATTGAATAAAAGTATTCCCAGGGCCCTGGTGTAAGCGCTGAGAAGTTACGAAAACAACTTTTGAACAATCATAGAGAGAGAAAAAGTTCCAGGTATGAAATTGTAGAGCGTCACCGATTTAGTAGAAATACACTCTTTGCATGAAGAAAACAAAAGCACAAAATTCGTAAAACGGGGTAGAAAAGTCCATGTATTGGATACCTTCGCGTTGAAATATTCATGTGTAAAACAACAAACGCACCAAGTCGCTCCTATTTAACACTTGCCACAATAGAAGATTGAATAAAGTTGTTTATGACGCTCAAAATAAAGAGAGGAAAGAATGTCGAGATAATTATTCAGCCAGCACTCGCGATAACCCATAGCTGAAATATCAACCAGAATAGATGAGAATTACTCCAAGGGCCCTAGAGAATATTTTTGTCGCAGAAAATATTCAAATTGAAAACTCTGATTCAGGAAAAGCGATCAAGAAAATTTTCAAAAATTGGTTCACAGGTGCATACTTTCCGCAAACATTCTTCCTCCTTGATTGTTATTCAAGCCAAAATGACAAAAAACTCATCGTATCTGTTCACCAGATGGAAAATCAGTCGAATTCTTCCAATGCCCCCTGGAACAATCTCAATAGATAAAACCTCTCGATGTTTTTCCGTTCCTTTGTTGCAAACATTTTTACTTAATAATTTCAGATTACGTGATAGTGCAGCACCTTGACGCCGAATTATATCACAGGAATAAACTATTCAACTTCCACTCGCTTATAAACAACCAGTTTTCTTCTCCAAGATTCAAGACGATGTTTTCAATATGCATGTTTTAAGAGCGGCTGTCTCGAAGAACGACCGACTTTTGTGTCAGCTCTTCAATTTTGCTTTGATAGGGATTTAAGACGTGGTTATTTTTATCAATATATGACTAAATATGTTATGACTATTTCTTCTCTTTTTCCCCTTATTGTAAAGATTTTAAATAATAAAATTTGTATCATAAATTACCAGAAAAATCGATGTATGGGCAGGAGAGAATGATCAGAGTGACATTTAGTGATTGGTTTGTTTAATTTTATTCAAGCTTCCATTATGGAAAATGTTAAATAGGAGCGATTTCGTGCGTTTGTGGTTCTACACGTGAATCTTCTCTATCTATAAGGGTTCAAACGTTAATTTTCGTAACTTTTCAGCATTTACTCTAGCGGCGCTGAAAATATTTTTATTCAGTCGGGCACGGGCACATAGATAGATCTGACTTTTATGGCTCTAGCATCGTTTGTTCTAAAGTCATTCGACTGTTTTGAGAATTTCCTCTTTACACTTTGTATGGATATTTAATGTGTCTATAAAATCTTTGAATATGAAGCTTGGCACGTAAGTTTTTTTTATAATTGATATAGTATTGGATTTAGATGTAAAGCGTGGTTCCCACTAGCAGAAAACAAGAGAGCAGAAACCAGGGCGTATTTTTTTCTGCCTTTTTACTTTCTGCTCCTGCAGGTGTCCCACATGGCAGAAACTCAAAAGGATAAGATAGCAGAAGTTTTGCCCAACACAAATGCACTGCACCGAAGCCGTCGATCGATCTAAACGGTCGGCTTCGACTGCACACAGTACGTACACAGTTCGTTCATTCCTCATCAATCATCACATCGAATTTTTGCATTCAATTGTTGTTTATTCAATTTAATTTGATTAGTAAATATATATTTCGCACCTCTTCTATTAGCGCTTCTACATCAATTTTCTTTCTCGGCTTCTTCACCTTTATGAGCTGAGTGTCCGACATTTTTATTTTGTGTGAAAGAGAGGACGTCACTGCAGAGATCGTTTTCTATTGCTGAGCAATCGTTTCTGCCCTGCTTGTGCCACAAAAGTTGAACTCAACCCAACTCTAAAAAGCAGAAATTTTCAGTCGGGCAGAAGAGACGAAAACAGGAAGTGGCATCATAAAATTTTTCTGCTTTGTGGTTTCTGCCGTTGTTTTTACGCATGTGGGAACCATGCTTTACCTATATTAGTTTCGGTTCTATGTTACCTATTTTAGTATTACTCCGTGAGGTTCCCTAGTAAGTCAAATGATAACCACCAACCATTAAACATGAACTTCTTTGGGTGAACACGGACTTTGGCATGTCTTTCGGCGTTTCATTACAGTCACGTCCTTGGTCTGATTCTTATCATTTATAATGAGTGAATGACAGATTCATTTTTTTTCACAGAGAGATGGGTCACGTTTGGTTGCGTGTGATAAGAAAGGATGAAATTACTTGTCCATTAGCACTCACTTTTCGTACTTCTTTTCTCATTAATATAGAATAAGTAGTAAATAAAGAATTCAGTATTTTAATCAATAATACATTATCCATGAGATAATGATTATAATTATTCGGTCGTCTGCATAAGATTTCATTAAATGCTGTATCATTGGGCTGCAGGGGACAGAGACGTTGAATTATGAACTTAATTCAACTATTCTAATAAATTAATTGACAATAAATTGACAGTAGCCTTAAAAATAGCATGCGTACAATTTTACCTCTTCATTATTCACTTTTCATTGCTCAAACTTAATCAATGTTTCTTCTCATCCTGATATGGATAAATAAGATTGAATAATATTTATGAATGAATAAATCCCTTCGTTTAAATTCCTCGTTACTGAGTCCACAGCCGTTAATACACTATAGAACATTGGGTTAGTTATATGTAAACTAATTAATTATTATTATGGCTATTATAATCAAATGGGGATAAATCATTATTTGATTTCCCGATAATGAATGTGAAATATACAAATATCCAATTGGTTTCAATTCAGCAATTTTGAATAGGTAATTGTCAATATCTTCGATATCTATCTATATATATAAAATTGGGTGTTTACAGCATGATAAATTTTATTACAAAGTATTCGATTTGGGAGAAAGCTGGAAATCTTTGAATTTCAGGTTTTGAACTTAAAGCTTCCTATCTTACAACTTCCCTTAGGAAACCGGACATGCATATAAACTCAATAATTAAACAGCAACTTGAATATCATGAGCTCGATCAAAGCGCTTTATTATTAATTAATATCCGGCCATAAAATACGTCAGTAAAAAATTTAAACGTTCCTCTCAAATTTTATGGTTCGATGCATTATTTTACAATTCTTAAAAATAACTGTTCAGTTTTCTTAAAAAATATCAAGCACCATGAACCCGTTTTCAAGCGCCAGGATAAATAGCGACAGTCACCCAAACGATTACAGCTAAACCAATCAGCAGTATTATTATCGGTAAGGTTTGCGCTTTTCTATATTCATTGCTTTATATTTTTCCTTCAGAGAGTATATAGAAGACGGATAATGGAAATTTCTTAAAGGTTATATTTAAAATAGGAGGACCGCATTGATGCAAAAAGTTTCCGAAAGAAGCTGTAGAAAAGATAATTATTCTTAAAGGAATTATGAATTATTGATTAATCAGTTTAATATTATACTCGAATCATTGTGTACCTATATAAGGATAAAGTCAAACCTAGTTGATATGAAGTGGAACGACGCCGTTTGTACAGTAATAGTCGACCGAGGCGACTTGATTGACTTCAAATGACGTCGGCCACACTTCTAACAGGGGACTGTAAAAGACGTTTAGGTCTTCGATTTGAATGACATTTTAGGAGTATGTAGCATTTTATGTTTCGTTGACACCGTATAAAAAACATAGTTCCATTTTTTTATTCTACAATAACTTTTTTTATTATTGCAAATACTGAAAATTAATTATTTTCGTTTAATTGTATCTTATATATAAAATGCTAAATCCTCCTGCTCCGTGCCTGTTTCCATAGTGGCGAGCAACAATACAACCTTTATTGTTTCCAACAAATGAAAAAACACTGATTGTTAAAATCCAAAAATCGTAGCCGACGAAAGAGTCTATTGAAAAAATCTTTTGTATCTTTTTCGTAGGCTACGGTTCAAAATACGAGTATATTGTAGTCAATGATTTAACCATATACAGGGTGAATACAAAAGTCTGAACCCCCCTTTTATTTTTTGAACCGAAGCAGAAAAGTCAATTTTGATGAATCCAATGAATAGGAAGTTGTGGGTGGCCTATCCCATGGTGCACTTTTCATCATCCCAAATATGCAAATTAGGACACATTCAAAATTTATCTCAAAAACCGTAAGGGATAGAGAAAAAAACCCAATTGCAAACTTGTTCAGCATAAAAAAAGAGTTTGCTGCAAACTTCACTTTTAACTGCGGAAATTTCATAAACGGTTCGTTATCCGGACCCTGTTTATATGAACTTTTGTTTTCATCTCGCTGTGGGTAATCGCCAGAAGTTTATGACAGGGGTTTGGTCGTGCAGTATCCCCCCAAAACAGCCTGCCGTTGAAATCGAGCAATAAAGGAGGTAAAAAAAAAGAGACCGGCGAGCCATTTTCATTGAAGAGCAAAGCTTACATCTAACAGTTGTAGATGTGCTTTTGCGTTAGGTTATAACTGCCAGTGACTTTGTCACATCGTAACCGGACACATTGTCTTAGCATCGCTCAAATATTGACAATTTTTTTTTACTATTGGCAAAACTGTCAATTATCGCAGTCCTGTCAATTATCACAGTTCTGTCACAGATCAACTGTTTTTAAAATAAAATCGCGACCTTACAGTTTCCACTGTTACGGTAACCGTCGTACGCCGGGCTTTCGAATCAAAAGAGCTGTGTCTGACGTGAACTGTGGTGATCCGTGGAACAATTCTGAGCTAGGAAAGACAGCCAATATCTCTGTTCTCCAATCCATCTTTGTCCCCATTCTCATCTTGGATAATGACCGAAAGAGTGCCGAAATGAAACCCTGGGATGTGCGACAGGTGTTCCCTACTAGATAGAGTGTTCAGCATCACTATAAGGCAGTCTTTAGATGTTGAGCCGCTACCTCTCCGCATTGAGAGGGCTCAGTTACTTCGGTATGGCCACATGTACGGATGCCGCAAACTTTCTTCCTAGACAGTTGCTATTTTTCAAGTCGGTGGTCACATAAGAGACCAAGGGATCGGCATAGAACTAGGTGGCTAGACTACATAGAGCATCTGAGTAAGAGTCGCTTGGGTATTACCACTGAGGACATGCCCCTGATGGCGGGACATCTCGAGCGTTGCCCCCGCGTCCTTAACGGATAAGCAGGTTTGTAAACTAAGTAAGAAAACCTTTTCAGCCTCGCATTATTTACTATTGGCAGTCCTGTCAATTATCACCATTTTATCACAGACAAAATTTTATAATTAAAATTAGATTTACAGATTCACCTGTTCTTGCACCGTCGTATGACGGGCTTTATTCTAGTATAGTTATAAACCGAATAAAATTATCTATCGTACCGTTTTCCAACTGATTGGTGTATACGGAGATAACCGTCTTATTGAAATATTTATGGAGAATCTCGCCCAAAATACATGAGGATTACAGAAAGATTCGTTGAAAAAGGAAGATCTGAATGTCGTCCAGTCCTCTTATAAGATATTTATGTACAACAATGTTCAGGGTGTACAACGCATGGAGTAAATCAGGGCGAGTAAAAAATGTAAGATAGAAACCGCATAACGGACATAGATTAATTTCTGATAGATACACGGCTTTGCAATGGAATTGTCCCACCCGCAAGGATTTATCCGAATGAGCCAAAAGTAGGTATACAGCAAGAGATACATCTGAACACACCTGTTTTACGTTATGGATCAAAGACATGCACTCGTTTGTACAGGGTGTTCCAACGGAAAGTGGCATCAGTAGGTTGTGGCACCACCTCTAACAGCGATGCATTTTTCCAGCCGCAGGTGCAGGTGATCATACAAGTGGCGAATATCATCTTGGGGTACGTCTGCCCAGTCCTGGTGAACCTGCTGTGTCAGTTCATGGAGATTCCAGGGTGATCGTAAACGACGTCCCACCATGTCCCACATGTGCTCAATTGGTGAAAGGTCTGGGGACCTCGCGGGCTATGGCAGGCAGTTAACATCATGCAGACATGCCATGCTCATGTTTGCCGTGTGCGGTCTGGCGTTATCCTGCTGAAAGACTGCGCCAGGTATGGTGTGCAGAAAGGGCAGTAATACGGGCTGCATAATATCTGTGATGTACCGTGCTGAATCAGGATGCCTTGGATGGTGACTAAAGGCGTTCTGGTATCGTAGCCGATGGCACCCCAGACCATGATCCCGGGTGTTGGTCCACGATGGCGATACCGGATGCATTGTTCATTGGCGCGTTTCAATGGTCTGCGCCACATCCCTCCACGTCTGTCGTCGGTGTCCAAACAAAAGCGGGATTCGTCGCTGAAGACCACCAGGCGCCATTCCATTCGCCAGTCCACTCGTTCACGACACAATTGCAGTTGTATCGCGCGGTGCTCAGGTGTCAAAGGAAGATACAACAATGGACGCCTGGCAGACATTGTCGCGGCGTATAACCGGCGTGCTATTGTCGCTATTGACACTGGAGCATTACCGGGAATAGTGATGTTGTTGCGCAGTTGCCGCAGGGTGATGGTTCTGTCCTCTAGCGCTATTCGCAGTATCCGCCTATCGGTACCATCTGACGTGCTTCTCCGGGCCCCAGAGCCTGGTCTTCTGGCATGTGTGCCTTCCTCCCGCCATTGCCTCCAACATCGGCCTACCGTCCGTACGTCCCGCGACACATGGACAGCAATCCGTCTGGTAGACCATCCAGCCTCAGAGAGGCCAATAATCTGACCTCGTTCAAAGTCCATTAATTGCGTGAACGGTTGTCGTTGTCGTCGTCGCGGCATTGAGACCGTTGTGTGCCGATTACAGTACTGTACGTTCACGAGGCAGTTGCTTCCTCCCCACTGCATGGAACATCTTGCACAGTGTCAACTGATGAGTCTATATAGGCACCCGGACACCCTGTATCAACCGAAATGGTCATGTCCCGTGAGCATGCATCTAATCGTTTACTAGTCGGGGTAGACGAACCCCCCCCCCCCCCACTAAATGTGGATAAGGTCGGATAACTCCTTGTTGGTGGCGCAATTTCTTTGAAAAGTAGTGTATAACAGAGCGCTTCTGGAATGTTTTTATTCCCGACCGGATGGCTAAGTGAAGATAATAGGATGAAATTTCAATGCTAATGCACATTTCAGTTCATACAGAATGACGAAGCCCTGTCGACTCGGCCTCGACTCAATACCACTGTTATCTGTGGGTTACCAATACGCATTTATTTGGAATTGAGCCTTTCCCTATTGGAAACGTGAAGGCACATATTGTCAGACCACGGATAGGAGAACCCTGATCATTTATGTGGAATTGAGAAAAGGACGACTCCATTCAGAAATTGGCTATTATTTTTTCAGTGTTTCTTGCATGGATTTGTTTACATGAGTAACTCTCTATAAAATGATTATTTAATTCTTAAAATCGAATCGTTTTCATAATTATTTTGTGTGAATAATAATAATAATTTGCACTATCAAATTAACAGTGAAGATGATATGGACGAAATTTCACACCCTTTTTACTCCCACCAAGGTAAATAGACTCCATTTCGCACGTGCCAACCGGGGGTCTCTTATCCGTGGCCAAACCGCAACTAGATGAATGAAGATGGAATAATCAGAATTTGGTGAAAACAGCATGAAGCTATGACCCTGTTGTACTATGTGAAAAATATGTAGAGTGGTGACATTATATCGTTAATAAGGCTTTCGTGGGACGAATTATTGAGGTAGGTCATGCTGACATCATTATTCTTAAGCTTACGCAGTTCTTTGGATGTCTTGGCCATGAAATTGGACTTCACTACTGGAATCGTCCATACCGATGTCATGATTTCACTTTCTATTACCATCATCAGACCAAGGACCAGTTCAGCATTATTTAATTTTTACAGTTAAAACTTTTTTGAAAGACGAGCAAAGATTTTCTTTAAAGAATCGCTCATGAGGTTTGAATCATACGCCTTACCTCAGATGTTAAATTAATGATAAAAAATAGGAAAGAAAAGATGTTTTAACTTGCTATGCATTTGGATGCATGGTCTAACAATGTAAATCTTCTGTATATCCTTTTACTCCCCTGTTTACCTTTGATTACTGAATAAAACGTGCGGGGTAAAACACAAATTTCCATGCACTCAACGGCATTCAAACTCGCAATTCTACTAAATAGAATTCGAATATACAAGGGTCACTTATAAATTAATGTGCTATATTCTTTCCGCTTCTTTTTGAGTTTAATAAATCCTCTTCTCGCTTGGGGTGCAATAATAGTTCAATTGGTTTCTTGCACTTGAAATCCGTCAAAAGTATTGTGCTATAATTGAATTCATCGAGAGAATGAGACGGTAGGAAGAAAAAATTCACAATAGCTTATAGCAAGCATGTGTATAGGGAAGATGTTGCCGATCGCAGGCTAGTGGCGCCAACTGTTTTCGAGGAGGGATACATATTCTTTTTCATAGATGGTGCACTTCTTTAAAAAGATATAAATTATGGTTAAAAGTTTTTAGAGAACCTTCTTCTTAAAACATGTATTTACATACTTTGTTAGTAGCAAAGTTAAAAATTAAAAATTGATTATATGGTATATTATTTTTATAGCGATCATCGTACCACTTGACATAACGACTTTTCGACAAAAGTCTTATTTCTTCGACGCACTTAAAATTAGCTTAACGTTCTGTGGAAATGAAAAACATTTTTTGTCAAAAAGTTGTTTGCATTAAAAAAACCAATTTCGATTGTGTTGATGCTATCTTTCATTTCTCGTTACCGCTTTTTTTTCTCGGGATGAGCAGGGTCAATGTTTTTCTGCAATCCCACCAACCGAGCTATTTCCTGCTAAACTATAAATCCTTTTATTTTTCTTCCTTACTATCAATCATCAAATGAGGGAAACGTCAGTGGAGCTGGCTAATGTTTAACTCTTTCCATCGCTCAGCGTAAGTTTACTAGGCAATAACTGAGCAGCGCCAGAGATCAGTCAATTTGCCGAGGCCGACTTGTCTCCTGTTTGTCAGTTGAGTCATAAGAGCCGGAAACATTTTGCACCCAGTTTTTCTTCTCCTCTTCCCTTCTACTCCCTTGGCAATCCTTTTTCTCCCCTCTTACTCTGTGTCTTCATCTTTTTCATTTGACTCATTGCAATTTTCCTTCCCATTTCCCCGGAATGACTTGGCTGCTTCCTCTGCTTTTATGCTAAACGAGCGGGACAGAGGTTCTTCATGCATGTTTTACGACAACTAATGTTTTCTCCAGATCCACGACTCAAACTCTTCTCCGTATTTAATGCTGGTGATTACAGCCGTAAAAATCGTCCGCGCCCGAGCGAGAGGAAAAAAGAAAGGAAAAAAGAGAGACACACAGAGAGAGCGAGACTCCTGCCGATCTCCCCGGGAAACTACAACCCCGAAAGCGATGAGACATTTTGAGTTTCTCTTTCATCCCTGTACATTTCGGATTTCAAGTTTTAGAATGGGAGGGGATGAAATCAAATCTGCTTCTTCTAAGTAACTCTTTCTTTTTGTCTTTACGCAGAATCTCGTACGACCAATCAGAACTCCGCGTGCATGATGGCATTTTTCTGCCGAGCATATATCATAAAATATAATCGTGTTAACGGTTAAAGCTCCACAGTTCATTAGGAAAAAACAGTCCAATTTCTCCTATTATCGTATTATTAATAAAATGTTATTTAGAATTTTACATTAAACTTCAGAATACACGAGATAAGATTGTATAAGGATAATGAATTTGAATATAAAATATGAATCTCGAAAATAAATCTTTTAAATCAAATCATCTTAAATTAAGAGTGACGTGTTAAAGGATTAAATAGAATTAAACAAATTAAATCTCTTTGTTTAATATTCAACGCTTATTAATGAAAATTATAAATTTATGTTCATTGATTATATTACGACGATATGAGACAACAGACATTTCGTTTCCTGAAATATATATGTCGTATATATTAACTTGTAATGTGATGTGTCCTATGTTAATAGGACTCTATTGTATTATTCGGTGTGACATAAAAGTCGATTAACAAGCAAACATTAGAAAATTCAGTTTCTTTGTTCACTATTCTAAAAGCTAGCAAGTTATCGTATATGGAATCAAAATTTCCGTTTCTCGAATTTCCTATTAAATAAAGTTTCAATAAATCAATTTCGCAAACAGGTTTTAAAAATGATCTTTTAACAAATCTTTTAAGTTTAAATAAAAGGAATATACCTTGTTTTTCCTTTATAAATGAATAGAAAAGATAAAATAAATTATATAAAATAAAATTTATTAAATAATATAACCAGATATAAGATGCTGGAAAAAATTATAGAGCCGGGTCGAAAATGCAAATAAACGTAGCAAATCCATGCTGATTTTGTTGTTTTTTTATAGACGTGAATTAGATGATAAAAAACGTTGTTTCCAGGAGCATTTAACAAGAATAAGGAATCAATGCAAATTAACAGCCATTATGCCAATCTACCCTCTTACAAGGTGGAAAAAAGTTTAGAGTCGCCCACTTTCTTGCATATTTTATTAGTTGAAAGGATTATTTAAGGTGATGAAAGTATACAGCAACGTCATATGAAAGCATATACCACACTGTTTGTGTAATATAACACCAACATTCAAGATGCCAAAAGGGCAACATCTTTCAGAGTATGAAAGAGGGCAAATTGTTGCTCTTAAGGGATGCGGAAAGAGTGGATCTGAAATTGCGAAAGAAATTGGACGTTCCAAGTCAGCTGTTAACTAATTTTTCCAAAATCCAGATAAACATGGTTTGGGTTTGGTTTGTTTGGTATTAACGTCCTTTTCAACTGCCATAGTCATTTCAGACGGCGTTATAGGGGCCGCAAATTTTGCCTCGCAAGGGTTCTTTAACGTGCAGCCGGCAAACGACTACACGGGACCAACGGCTTTACTTCCCTTCCGAAGGAAGTGCGTGATCTCAGGATTTTCCCCCTGAAAAAATCCTCGTCGTCCTCGGCCGGGGTCGAACCCGCGTCCTCGGGCATCAGAGGCGATCACGCAACCCCTGAGTCACCGAGGCCGATAGATAAACAAGGAATGGCACCCAGATCTGGCAGGCCAAGTACCATTTTCCGCTCGCCAGATATCAAGAATAGGAAGCCTTGCTCGTCATCAGCACTTCTCTTCTTCGCAGATTGTTGCCAAACTAAACCTCCCGTGCGCTACAGTAGTAGAACCGTAGGAAATGTGTTGCATTCTTCTCCAAATCTGCGTTACTCAAAAATGGAAGGAAGACCGCCTCTGACAGCAGTTCATCGTGAAGCGCGTGTGCCGTTTGCTAAAAAATACGTTACGTACGGTGGCAAGTGGAAGAATGTTGTGTTCTCAGACGAGAAGAAGTTCAACATGGACGGATCAGATGGATTCAAGTACTATTGGCATGATATTCGAGATGAAAAGGAATTCTTCTCAAAGAGACAGTTTGGAGGTGGCTCAGTAATGACTTGGGAAGGTTTGCTGCTGGCGGAACTACATTCGTATCACACCGGATGAATTCATCGCATATCAAGATATTCTGGCGAATAATCTGCTTCCGTACAGTCCGCTCATAACGGAGGGTGAATGGATTTTCCAGCAGGACAATGCTACGATTCACAGCTCGGCCTCAACCAAGGACTGGTTTGACGCTAATTCTGTGATTGCTCTAGACTGGCCATACCGGAGTCATGATCTCAACCTAGTGGAGAACATTCGGGGAATCTTAGTGCGTTCTCTATACAGTAATAAAGAAGAATTGGTGAATAGTATGACTGCAGCATGGCAAAACCTTGATCCAGGAGTGTTAGTGAAACTCAGTGACAAGCAGATTAATAAAGGTCGTTGAGAAAAAGGGTGCCTTTATCGGGTATTAAACGTGAGACTCTAAACTTTTTTCCAACTTGCAAGTGGCTAGGTTGGGATAATGGCTGTTAATTTGCATTTGATTCTTTATTCGTTGTTAAATGCTTTTGGAAACAACGTTTTGTATCATCTAATTCACGTCTATAAAAAAGCAACAAAATCAGCATGGATTTGCTACGTTTATTTGCATTTTCAACCCAGCTCTATACTTTTTTTCAGCACCTTAGTCCAATATTTCATGACATGGGAATAGTCTGAAGGAGTTGAAGAATTACAGAAATAGAGGAATTATCTTGAAGAAAGTTGAGGTTCATGAAGGAAACAGAAGATGTTCTTGAAGAAACCGAAATCAGAAGAAGTTAGTGAAGAGTTGAAGAAATTTAGTGAAGTTGGTCGTGTAGAAGAGTACTGGAGGTGCTGAAGAATGCTAGAGAAGAACGTTGACAAGTATAATTTTGAAGTTTTTTGAAAATGTGACGTTCAAATGAAATAACTAAAAGTTCAATAACGCTTTCCAGCCTATCCAGACTTGTCCTCAGTTGGAATAATTTTAAATTAATTTAAGAAATAGATTTAAATTAAACAATGACGTGAAAGGTAAAAGTTAATATTGGACTCTATCTGGTTATATTATTTAAATTAATTTTATTTTATTTACTTTTTTATCTTTTCCAATAAAGGAAAAATACCCACATAACTACCGGGTAGCGCGAAAAAGGTGTTAGAAATTTTTTGTCTACTACGACATAATATAAGGTTATAGATTCTTGTTATCATATTTATGCTATAACAGACATCCTGAAATTTAATGCATAAGGTTTTTAAAATGATTTCCATCTGCTAAAAATCAGTGTGTAGAGCCTTGAATTCCTTGGTACCACATTCTCCGGGGTTACAACTGAGGCTGGTCGTCCTGAGCGGCCCTTCCTGGAATCATGTACTGAGCCGGTCGTTTCAAAACGTTTCACCAATCTGTAAAAACCATGGACTTCAGGAGACCAAAACCACAGAAATCCATCGGTGATGCGTCAGGAGATTTTACAGGCACATGAGAGAAGGGAATAACTCGTATGCCCGTCTCCTGTTCCATCTTCCTGTAGTAAACCACAGATGACTTGGCAGTGTTCAGTTGTGTTCAGTCACTCAGTTGTGTGACCGCGCGCTTTATGACGTTGCTCTAGCCCAAGATTGTCATGAATTATTCTAGAGACTGTTGCCTGTGAAATACCTTTCCTTTGGGCTAGACTTCTCTGTGTGGGGTGATTTTCTTTCAGCACTTCAGACCGGATTTCTCGCACAACCTGCGCTGGGCGTGTTGGCTGGGGCTTGTTTCTGGTCTGCTTCTCTGCTCGTCCACGTTCATTAGATGGTCGCAATTTGTTCTTTTTGATTATTCGACCCACAGTAGCTTTGGATACCACAATACCATTTCGTTTGCACAATTCCACAATGCACGAAAGACTGAAGTTAGCGTCGGAAAGGCCAAACATATACCCTTCCCAAAAAGCTGTGGTTTTGGAAGCCATGTTTCAGCACGAAATGTTCCAAATAACAGCAACAAGTGTATACAAAGCTAATCCCCATGAATAGTGGACGAGTCATGCAAATCACATTCTGTCAAGGTCATACGCGGCGTTTAAAGTCATCTCATTTTATCTGCATCAACCCTCCGTAGGATAGGTACTCTATTCTTTTGGGATTGTATGAAGTCTGGCCGCCATATTGAAATCCGCCATTTTGAGTCAAGGTTCATTTTCTTAAATGGAAGGGTGTCATGTGGCATATTAAATAACACCAATTTTTTTTCTCAGAAATTCATTCCTGCAATCGGATTTCAGTTATTTGTTGTGGTTCACAAGTTATTAACAAAAACACAGTCACTTTCCAAATAAAAACACAACGAAAATGGGTTGTAGCAGCTAAATGATGTGTTCAATATGCATACGTACAATAACGTCGGGGATAATGGTGTCACAGGCCTGTAGGATGCTTTGACGTTTGCTTTGGATTTTCACAGCAAATATAGGTAGTTCAAGTGGCCTCTCAGGTAAAAATCACTCAAGAGGACCCCCCCCCCGGCCAATCCAATGACCAAATAAACTCCCCATTCAGCCAATGTCCTAGTGTGGTGGTGTACCATCCTGCTGGAAAAAAAAACTTGGGAAACTGCCATTTTTGTCAACAATAACGGGGGATACACAGTGTTCTGTAACATTCGCAAATACACATAAGCATTTAGGTTAACGTCTATGAAAAATGGTCCAATTAAGTGGGTACCCCTCACAACACCATAACTTTAACATCACAAACGACTTTGAATGGATCTGTCCGATGAGGGTTCGTATCGTTCAATATCTCATGTTCTGACGGTTCACATTGCCTCATCATTGAACACAATGTTATGTGCAACTATAGGATCCAGTCGATAGTTGTCCAGAGCCCAGGTACAGAACTCCTCACGTCTGTCCGAATCATCCTCGGATAGCTGTTACTGCATCTGAACTTTGAATGGATGCCACTTGTTGGTACGCAGAACTCGTGCTATGGATGATTGGCTCTGTCCACTTTCAGCTACAAGCCGTCTTATTCTGCAGTATGGACTCTTTGCAAATGATGGCAACATCATTGCTGAGGTTGCCTCATCGGTTGATGTTTTTGGCCGGCCTGTACGAGATTTATGTTCAACAGTCCCAGTATCTCTGAAATGTGATATCACATCTGCAGAATATTGTGCGTTGAAATCAGCAGCTCAGCTATGGCAGCGAAGCATGGACACTAAGAAAAGCAGATAGAAGTAGAATAACGGCTTGTGAAATGCGATTCATGCGAAGAACAGCGGGCTATACTAAATGGGATCTGAAAAGAAATTGTGAATTTTTGAAGGAACTAAAAACTAAACCAGTTTTGGATTAAATTGATCAATATCAGTCTAATTGGAAACATCATCTGGAAAGAATGAGTAACACTAGATTCCCAAAGGCAGTTTATGATTATATACCGCACGGCCGAAGATCTGTAGGTCGTCCCGTTAAGAGATGGCGCGAAAATTTTGTGTGAGACCGTAACAGGCCTTGTAGCCTAATACTTGTCAGGAAGAAGAAGAAGAATCAGCAGCAGTGGCGTTCCCCGGACATCAGGATCAGCTCAATTCTCTCCTCCTTCATTAGTGCCATCTCCAATTACCTCCAAGAGATAATGGTACAGTGTCAATGTTTTGTTAATAAGTTGTGAACCACAACAGATAACTGAAATTCGATTGCAGGAATCAACTCCTGAGAAAAAACTGTCGTTATTTGATATGGCACATGACCCCTTCCCATTTAAAAAATGAACCTTCAGCCAAAACGGCGGATTTCAACATGGCGACCAAACTCCAAAACTGTCCCAAAAGATGGAGGGTTTATCCTATTCCCTGCAAACATGGTCACTTCGTTCATTTACACACCATTTCCGAAATACAGCTACATGTATGTCCAGTGATTTTTGGCTGAGCCTATATATTTCTTCGACCTTCATAACCGTGAATTGGAAGCGAATGCATAACACTAAATATAAACTAAATACCAAACGAAATGATTTTTTATTATTCAGGAGAATGAAATATTACGGAAAGCTTGCAAAATACACGATAGAGTTAGATATAGGTTAGTCATTTAATAAACAATACATAGATTATAATAAGGATAAAAAAACCTCTGGGGATATAGTTACTTACTGCATGAAGAAACAGGAGACACAAGATCCACTTGACCGCAAAAAGTCCCGTTTCTTCACAATGACAGATTATAATATTATAACTCTTCTACAGGAAATTATCGGCATCGGTGGCTCAGTGGTTGCGTGATCGCCTCTGATGCCAGAGGACGCGGGTTCGACCCCGGCCGAGAAGGACTGGGATTTTTTCAGGAGGAAAATCCCGAGATCACGTACTTCCTCCAGAAGGGAAGTAAAGCCGTTGGTCCCGTGTAGTCGTTTGCTGGCTGCACGTTAAAGAACCCTTGCGAGGCAAAATTTGCAGCCCCTATAATGCCGTCCTGAAATGACCATAGCAGTTGAAAAGGACGTTAATACCAAACAAACTAAACCAAACCAATCTACAGGAAGTTCTACAATGACAGACTAGTTATAACTCTTCTACCGTAAGTTCTGAAGGATTTTGAATGCTAGTTTAACAGCTTGAGGTTGAAATTGAAGGCCGATAGATGTAAATCTATATACTTTAACAAGAAACAAGAAGGTTGACTGGGTTGATACCTTGATGTGATTATAGACTCATCAAAAATGCGCTGAAAAAGCGAAGAAGAATAAGTTCAGTCTGTGAGGTTTTCGGGCTATTTGGGCAGCCATGTTTAGAATATAGAAATTATGTGGACATTTGGAATTTTAGTGGGACCTGTTTTAGACTATGTTTATTATTGTCAACCGTCTGAGATAAGAATTCAGAGCTTTGGTGTCATGATTCGGATTGAAATGAATTTGAATCTCCGGAATGCTAAAGTATTATTTTCTTTAGTTTTGGCTCGTGTTTAAAAACGAGTAATGTGTTCATAGGTTCTGTTGACATCATGGTACGAGATAGGAGAGCTGAAGAGAAGAATGTGAATTTTATTAAAGGTGTGTGTGAACTCCAATGGAGAATGGAGGACAGGAGGACATCGGTTGGGATATTGGAAACCGGATGAGACAAGGAATATTAAAAGTCTCGGGTAATGTTTAGCTGAACTCATGCCTCGCATTCTCTGGAGTGACGGGGGATCTGATTCCTATTGGTCGGAGGTTTGGAACCGAGCTGAAGTGAAAAATTTTCCGAGTGTGATGAGTTAGTTAAGGTTTGAGTTTTGCACTTGCTAGGCGCGAGCACCCTTTTCTCTCTTTTTTATCTAATTCGGCCTCCACATCGCGAGTCATTACGATCGCGGCGTGGGAAATTTTAAATTCATTTAATTTAAATTTTAGTTCAGTTATATATGCGCGTCATGTTAAACTTTTTGATTTTGCTCGAATTCCTGAGGTTTTTTAAACGAGTACACTAGTGGAGAACCCACTCAAAAATTAACAATAGTTTATGATTCTGGCTGTTGGTCTGCCCGCTGTTGACACCCTCCTGGGGAGTTGAGCGCCGCCCGCCAAGAGAAGAGGATTCCACCCCCGTTGTCATCGCAGAGAGAGAGCCCAGCTGAGCCACGTCTCGTGTGTCCCAAGGTGTCGGGCAGCTGATGTGATACGGTATAGCAAATGTCTCCTTAATGTCTCATTGGCCAAACAACTTATTTTTTCTTGTTTCTTTCACTATATTTGGGAAGGAATTAAAATTCTTTATATTTTGATCTTGGGAAAGGAAACTAGAAAATTTTGATCAATCACTATTAGTTACACAAACATGAATCCTTTCCAGTTTAAATTCCTTTATTCTTTGTTTAAGCAGATGAATAAATTTAGAAATCACTGATGAAACAGTGTTATGCTAAACTCTAATTTTTGTAATTACTACCATAAAGTTGAATGAAAATTTTATCATTACTGACACCTGTTGATATGCACTATGGTTTACTGACCAAAGTTTTCTTAAATCAATATGTTTAACTGAGAGAATACCTGCAAGTTACATTCTGTTATATTTTGAAATGTGACGTTCCGGGTATTTGAAGTCACGTTTGTCCTATGAAGGGGTGGAGGAAGTGGTTGTGTGTTAGTGTTTTGTTTTGAAAGAGTAATTTGTGTGTCGTTTTTTTGTTTTGTGTTGAAGTGTAAATGCATATGAAACAATGTTGTGATTCTTAATTGTTGTGTGGTTCTTTGTTGGCGATCGCAATCAATGCTCGGTTGGAGGGGCGATTGTTATATGCGTTTCTGAGAAGATCTCTCATCCTCCGGCTGAGTATTGTTGCGGTCGTTTTCTGGGAAATTGTATACGTCATGGGCTTGTCGGTTTTGCTTTGTTGAAAGAGATTCCTTTTTTTTTTTATGTTGATGTGTGAAAAATTCTCGGAATGTGTGAGATGTACGAAAAACGCTGAGGTTAATCTTGAATCTCCTGTTCGAAAACAAGGATAAGTAACAAATTATGTATAAATGTCCTATGAATTAATTACCCTTTTAATGCTGTAATCTTTCTTTTCTTTTTTGAACTTGTGCAACCATAATTCGATTTTGATTTGGTGAATATCGTCGGAAGAGATGTTTGTTACACTTGGTATTGAATCGTAGGGAAGCCATGAAGGACAGCTACAACCATATTCAATCGGAGGTGTAATTCCGTAAATGAAAAACGGCGATAAGTGAGCATACAAAGACGGTTATCCATAAAGTGAAGAAAACTGGTGAGTTATGAATTCTGTTTAACTTTCCGGCGTTGGGAACGGCTCCATCGATCTAGATAAAAATGAACAGGGCTGAGTTTAATGGTGTCAGTTGTCCTCCCGCTTTTGACATTTATTAAAATTGAACTCTTCTCAGCAATGCTCCGATGCCAAGTACAGTTTCATCACTCCCATGAACATTTCGCAACACTGTATTGAATATTTATGTCATTAGTTACCGTAAAGACTAGAATTTGAAATGCTTATATGTCTAGTTAAGCACCTTGCCGTGATCTAAAGTATAGTAGCGAGATAGGGGAATTTATTGAAAAGAGATGATTGGATAGTTGGTAGTACTAACTTGGCGTTATCGTGTAGTGTTAGAAATCACTCACGAATTTCGTCAGAGCACAGGGCTTGCCAGTGGTTAACATGACTGTAACCTCCGTGCTTGCCACGAGGGGTCTCTGCTCTTCCCCCCTGAAGTAAATGAAAGGAGGCGCACGACGCTTGCGAGCGTAAAATAATAGAGAATATTTGATTCGGAAGCACGAGAGAGTTCTTAGTCATTTCGGTTAAGCTAATGCTCTCCTTCTATACCTCGTTTTCAAAAGGCAAATTCCTTTCAGCTACTTTGAAAATTGGAACATGGGCAGGAGTGCCGGTAATCAGTGTGCATAAGCACCGTCTTGTATTTTGTAGATATATGTTAGTAGAGTATATTACAGGTTAATTATAGGGGCCCCTAGGGTAATAGTTGATTGGGATTTAGTTATAAGGTATGTTATAAGAGTTCTTGCAGAATATTGAGCACAAATAAACTAAATGTATTATAAACTAAATATCTCAATGTCGAGTGGAACTTCATTTTAATTTTGGGTCCCGAACCCTAGCTTCCTCTCACCTCAAAACATATCGCTAGACGCGGGGTGTCCTTGAGCTTTTATTGCGGGGGTGGGGGGAGCGTTTCAGAAATATCTTTCTTTTACATGGTTAGCAATTATTGATGAACCTTTAAACTGTTGTTTATAATCATCCAAATTCATATTTAAATTTTATTCATTTAAGATCTAAATACTCTCAATTTAAATTTTGCTCAATTTTACCTTTTACAATCTTTTTCCCAAGTTATACCTGTTAATAAATTGAGTTTTATTTTGTTACTGTGTTGTGTTCCGATCCTTACTCACCTGGCTTACCTGTGCAAATAAACTTAAATATTAAGGGAATGGGGATAATTTTAGTACTCTCTTAAACTAAATAAAATGGGCGCAGTCGAAATTCCTTGGATAATGATTTTTGATATTTTATTAAACTGACTTAATCCCAGAACCCTTACAAGTCTAACTGCTCTCATAAGCTGCAATAGAGCCACCGGCCTCGACAACAACTATTAGGGGAGAGTTGCATAAGTTGAGATGCGTCATAAGTTGGGACAAACAGATTAAACAAAATTTAATCAGGTCTTGTTACAACTTGTTATTGGTTTTCAGTACTTCGTCGATGGAGGTAGCCGGTGTGTTATCGACAAGGCCGAAGCTGCAGCCAATTTCCCAAGAAAAATCCAGTAAGTTTTATTCACTTCTAAATAAAGTCTCGTGGTAACTGTCGAAAGATAGAAAGATGATAGATCACGTGTGAACATCCTATTTAATTTCATAGCAACAAGTGCTTCGTACCGCCAATATATTTTCTATGGTGCTAGACGATTTTCGAAGTTACCATTTTCCTTGTTCGGAACAGTACAATTTCCTGAGATGGGACAGTGTTTTCTCAAGGAACGTACAAAGAACATCATAAAGAGAATACATAACAAAGTTTTCACAAAAGACGCTAGCAAAGTCGCCACAATAAAAAAGTTTTCTATAATCTGCAAGGACAAAAGGCATTATCCATTTGCGATTGGATCCAGTGTACCAAGTGCAAAGAATGGGCACATGAAACCTGCATAACCACAGATAAAGTTAGTTTTTCTCATTTGGCATGTAGAACTAAAAGCCAAAGTTGATATAAAATAAATGATTAAGTGTTTTGTCTCATTTTATACTGTAGTTTGCTATGTCCCGTCTTAAGATTCTCTTTCCATAAGATAGGGCATTGTTATAATTATGGAAACCTATAAATAACTTACGATTCATTTGGTATTTAGCACCCATAACTTTTCTTATACTGCATTGTATTGAAAGCTTCTATTGATGATTCATAAATTGCTATGTCCGTGTGGTTACAAAGAAAAATATTTTCTTGAAAATGTCCTAACTTATATAACTCTCCACTACTGTGCAAGACGACCATATGCAGAAGTAAATGGAGCAAGAACAGTCCTTTTAGGGTTTAACCCTAAGGACATTTCCCCAACTAGGTAGGAGAACTGCGAAAATATCCATTCCGTTCATGATAAACATTGGCAAATTCTTCTTGAAGAATATGCTAAAAAAAATGATGTGTCATAGTAACAATTTCGTGACGAATATTTTGAAGTACTTGCTGGATATGAAGTGGCACACGAAATATCGGAAGCTGACGCCATTCTGGGTGTTAATTTAAAAAAAAAGTGACATTTTTCCTCCCGGATTACTGAATCCAATAAAATAAAAACGTTATTCTGTCCGTCATCATTGGTTTCCCTTACTTCTGACCAAACCATAAGGGTTATCTTGATGAAACAAACATGCTCTATAGTTCGATGATAGACAATTAAAATGCATTTAAGTTCAAAAAAAATTGATTTCAGGTTTGGTCAAGATAATCGATTTTATGCCAAATTCTTCAAATTTTTTCAATTTAAAAGGAGGTTTTTTAAGATATCTCGACAAAATAAATAGTGAAATATAGCTTTTAATTAGCTCTATTCTTCGAGGTATAAATGCTATCAATCAGATGTTTTAGTAGAATCAAAAATTATAATCATCGATGAAGTAACAATGTTAACAAAACACAGACTGAGTTGCATCGATAATTTCTTGACAGATGGAGTTCAAAACGATCCGACTGAATGAAGAAGCCATTTGGAAATAAGGTTATAGTCATTGTCAGAGATTTTCGACAATGCTTACCGGTAGTTCCAAGAGGAACAGCAACAGAAGTTATTGAAGCGTGCATCAAATCATCAAATTTATGGCAACATTTTACAAAACTTTCCTAAGCAGATCAAGACGATTTCAATGAGTGGCTTCTTAAAATTGGTTCTGGAAATTTTTCAAGAATCGACAATTTTTTGATCGTGATTTAATTGAAATTCCAAATGAAATTATAGTCTCACCGGAGACTGATATAATTTATGCAATTTTTGAATATGATGTACAATCACTCTCATCTGATGATTTATCAAATCGAGTAATCTTATGCTCAACAAATGTTGCTGCTCTCACAGTGAACAACGAAGTTATAGATCAAATGGAAAGAAGAAAATTTACATTCAAAAGTAATGACTCAGTGGTAGCAGATCCAAATGATCAAATATCTAATCAAGTTATGATAGAATTGCTGAATTCATTGACTCCATCAGGAGTTCGACCACATATCCTTCACATTAAAGCAGAAATGACTGCCATGCTAATAAGAAATTTGAATCCAAAAAAAGGAATTTGCAATGTGGAGTCACATCATGTCATAGACATTTAATTCAAGAAAAAATTGTAAATGGGGCAATTAGAAATGAAATTGTTATAATTCCAAGAGTCGATTTGAATTCAAGTGATTTCTATTTGTCTTTCGTACGTAAAGACGTCAATTTCCAAATATTCCTTCGTTTGCTATGACTATAAATAAGAGTCAATGACAATCGTTTTCTCATGTAGGTTTAATTTTAAATGAACGTGTGTTTTCTCATGGTCTACTTTATGTCGCTTTATCAAGTTCAAAATTTAAAAGCAATATAAAAATTTGTATCCATGAGATTCCTCAAGAACAAGGGAAATTGATCAAAAGTAGTGATAGAGCTTTCACTAAAATATGATTTATCGTGATGTTTTTTAATAAAATATGTGGTAAATATTGAATATACACACCTGCGCCCACACTGCATTGACACCACTGGTTTCAATTCAGTCAAAATATCTAAAAAATTAGTTGAGCCACAACTAATTTTTGAAAAAACTTCAAAATGGGACGTGGTAAACAACTTACCCATTATGAGAGAGGAAAAATCATGGCATATAAAGAACAAGACATGTCAAAAGCAGAAATTTCTCGTTTGATTGGAAGGTCCAAGCAAGTAATTTCATCTTTCCTGAAAAATCCAGAATCATATGGTACAAAGAAAACAACAGGAAGGCTAAAGCACTTAGTGATAGGGACCACCGTCGAATTCTTCGCATGACAAGCAACAAGCAAATTTCTGCCAACTCCATCAAACAGGCGATTGGAACACAGGCTCATCGAAGAACTATTAATAACTATCTCAATGTCCTCATCTCCAACGCCAGAAAATGAAACAGAAATCACCTCTTACCAACCAGCTCAAAGTCGATCGTCTTCAGCTAGCCAAACAGCATCAAACCTGGACTTCCGAATGGAACTCAGTCTCTTTAGTGATGAAAAAAAGCTCAACCTCGATGGCCCCGATGGTTGGAACTACTATTGGCACGATTTACGAAAGGAACCAAAGCACTTTTCGAAGCGCATCCAGGGTGGCGGTTCAGTTAAGGTTTGGGGGGCATACAGTGCCAGTGGAAAGGTGGAATTAGTGTTTGTAGATAGCCGCATAAACAGCGTCAAGTACCAAGAAATGCTTCAGAAGTATCATTTCCCATTTGGGCCAATCATCGGAGGCCAAGATTGGATATTTCAGCAGGATATTTCATTTCCCATGTCACGTTTCCAAATCGACTATGGAGTGGTTCAAGACCAAAACCACCAGGGTTATGAAATGGCCTGCGAGAAGTCCAGGCCTTAACCCCATCGAAAATCTCTGGGGAATCATGGTTCGGGCCGTTTATAAGAACGGGCGGCAGTTTGAGAATGTCCAGAGTGTCAAACAGGCTGTTCTTGAGGCTTGAGAAAAAATTTCGTGCAGAACTCTTGAAAAACTAATAGAATCTATGAAGGACCGTGTGTTTCATGTGATCAACAAAAATGGTGGATTTACAAAGTCTTAAATACAAGCAATCTCATGATAACTGAAGTTGTTCCTATCATTTTTTCCACCCTTTTTTTCAAAAATTGGTTGTGGCTCAACTAATTTTTTAAATATTTTGACTGAATGGAAACCAGTGGTGTCAATGCAGTGTGGGCACAGGTATGTAAAGTTTCGTTGAAATAAATTCATTATTAAAAATGTTATGTTGAAAACACAAAAGTTCCTATCGTTTTTTCCAGGACTGTAGTAATGTAATATTCCTCTTGTTCTGTTGTTACTTCTTGTTTGCTTTTGTTTGAGGCAAAATATATTGAGAGACATCGAACTCTTCCCTTAAGTGAGCTCGTCTAGCACCGACTTAGTTTTCAGTTTTATTTATTTTTCTTTCTCCATTATTATTTCTACATCGTAGCAATGACGCAATCCCTGTTTTAATTAGCATTATTATGTACAGACAGAAAAATCAGCTAACTTCATATAGACAAAAGAAAAAAATTAAAGACTGGCATGTCTTAAAAATAATAAATATTAACGGTAGAAATCATTCTTTATTTGTAAAGTTGATAAGCATGATTATTAAATTATGCTTGTATGAGTAATAACGTTGAGAAATTTAGCTCATCATTTTGAAAGCGAATAAGAATATCTCTTGAAAGAGTTAAAACGCTTGCCAACGCAGCTGATTTGTTCGTGCCAGAACCCAAGTAAAAAAATGTTTTCCCTGTCTTCAGGAACTTCATCAGAGTACCGAGCATTTTAGCCGAAAGTCCCACAGAATGGGAAAACGTTCGCAGACACGAATCTCTTTTCTAAACTTTTGGCAAAAAATTCTTCACTTTAAAAAAAAAAAAACAAAAAAAAAAACAACGAACGGAACGTCTCGTTTTTGAAGGTTATATGAGTGCGTGATTCCAGTCTAAACTGTTGTCTGTGGGGAATAGAGCCGTGCATAACCTTAAAGAGGACGAATTTTTCTAAGCCCACTTCCCATTTGCTAAGAAAGGGTTCCGATTTCTTCCTCATGAGAGGTGGTTTATAGATATTCAGCGAAGACGAAGGGGGGATGAGGGACTGTAGGAATCTTTTATATAAAAAAACTGCTAAAATTCTTCTTTTTACTCCAAACACGTAGCGCAAGATGTTCCATTTAAAGGTTAATGCTAAAACGAGCATCGTTTGGTAGTAAAAACGATACATGTCGAAAAGCTTAAAGGAAAATAAAAAACTTTAATAAAATTCTTTATTTTTCATAGCTTTAAGAAGGAATAGAGAAAGAATTCATCTTCTTCAAAGGGATTACGAATTCGAATTTAAGAAAATGAGCTAATTCGCTCTGTTATCTTTTTAGAGGTTCTTAAAAGAAATGAATACGAATAAAATTTCACGGAAAATTTTAGTTTTTGTCTTTGGGGATTTCTCAACTAACAAGTACACTTTTACCCAAGGAAAAAAAAAAACGACTAATGAGAATGCTTTTACATTTCCCAAGATCAGATTTCAGGTTAAATTCCCGTTTGGAGTATTCTCTTCTTTCATTTTAAACGAAGAATGTTGGTTTCAGTTTTCTGTTTAAAACATACGCATAAGAGGGATGGAGTTTACAGTTTATTCGCTTGTGTTCGACTAATAATAATCTCCCTTATGATTCCCAAAACCTTCGAATAAGATTTACTGCTTGCGTCTCAAAGTAATTGCGCACGAGGAAGCCTTCAAGTTTTGCAAGAAGCGGGGAGAACTTTTTTTTCGAATGTATTACTGAAGAAATTGAATGAAGAGAACTCGAAAAGTTTTAAATCCTAACAGAAAATTACGTAAATTTAAAGACAAAGTCTTATTCAGCATGTGAAATTGAAAGCAAGAAAACGTTGTTTACAAATTGGTCTTTTACGAGACTCATATTTTGTAAGACTGTAGTTTTAAAACAAATTAATTATTTGATTAAAATACGTTGAAATTTGATACTTACCTTGATTTTGCACAATCTATGTTATATAATTTGTCCCACTTGTGTCTATCCATGTTAGTGAAACTAACCTTGCACACATTAAACTCGTTATTATAGGTAAACTTCTTTCATCATTATGATTCAATAATGAAACGATGTTGCATGAATGGTCGTTAACGAATACCTTACTGTCTTCCTATGTTAGTACGCTATTAAAGCATACTAAATAACGCTAGTACAAAAACTGTTCCCACTTAATAACGTTATCACCGTCAGCTCGCATTGTTGACAAATGGAACAACGGACCTATAACCTCATCCTGTTGTCGCTAAATCCTGATCCCCATCTACATGATGTAACTTGAGTCTAGATTTTTCTGATCATGCAACATGTCTCCTGTCACCAGGGCTTATGGCGAGATTCCTTGTCTAGCGTAATTGTTTTGCATTGATTTATCAATTTATTAGAAAATCCTACTAGTTATTTTCATCCAGTACAATTTGAGCCTCTCGTCCCATAAATTTCCTATAAAGTAGTCCACTATAGAAACGAGAACTCACGACCATTTTCCCATAAGCCATTCTTTGATTTTGCGGACCTGATAACATGATGGATTCCATCTCTAGAAGAGGAAATTACGAAATGACTGGATGGACTTACAAGGGAATTCCTCGAACATGTATGTCACACATTTCCACCAAATTGAAATATATTACTCATCTGAAGCTATTATAGATGCTTGCAAAATAAGAGAGTGCGAAATTGTGTTTCTTTCAAAATAAACCGCGAAAACGAAAACAATTCAGCATACAGAGCCATACAAGGACTCCATTATTAAAGCGGTTAGGCGATGTGGGGTTCCCTTGTTAATGGAAATGTTAATGTATGCTGCGCTGGATCTAGTCACAGCATTGTACTTCTTATGATTTAGGAGGCCTAACTTCCTGTTACAAAAACTGTTCCCACTTAATAACGCTACCACCGTCAGCTCGCATTGTTATCAATGGAACAACGGACCTATAACCTCAACCTGTTGTCGCTAAATCCTGATTCTCCATCTACATGATGTAACTTAAGTCTAGATTTTTCTGATCATGCATTATGTCTCATGTCACCAGGGCTTAAGGCAACATTCCTTGTCCCACAAAAGGAATTTCATGTTTCGCTACTGTCTGCTACCATAGATTAGTCGAGTGAAGCATCGCCGTGCTGTTTGTTCATTGTTGATGCTGTTTCTCTGCATGATCTAAGAAAGGTGCCGTTACTTGCTTCATTGGAATTCGGTTGACTTTTACGATTCTGGAAACCATTCTACGACTCAATTCATCAACTAACCTTATTCACAAACAGTATTGTTTCAACCATCATGTTTCTCATGGTTTGCATTCTTCGTCGTACAAGAATATCTTAAGAACTTTTGGATAATGCTTGAACCAAAGCCTTCGAATATCCACAATCATTCTTCCTTCCAAATCACTCAGTCAGTCAGCTGTATAATCAGTACACAAATAGACGTTTAGGGCATTGAGCCAATATTTATTACTCTACAATATTGGATCGAACAACAAGATGTTTTGAAGGTTAGATCTAATACTTCGATGATCCATCTTGAGCTGAAATTACCTAATTCACTTTCTTATCCAAGCTGTCATCAAAGTTGCGAAACAAAGCCAAGGGTATTTCTGTCCTTTCTTCCGTGAAATAAATGGATAGTTCAATAGCCGATATGTCTGCCCGATTCTCACACAACACTCCAATTCGTCCCATAAATGTTCAATGGGGTCCAGATCAGCGCTCTGCAGCCCATCCCAAAGGCAAGAACCATGACATAGCTCATCATCATCTTGAAGAAAAAAAAATTCTCGTTTCAAAAAATCCCCAAACCATCATAGAGTAAGAAGTGCCTGATTGTCCAAAATGTTTAGGCAGGCTTCAGAGTTCATCTCAAACCGGAAGTGCCATGACGTCAAAGCAATAAAAATGCCCCTACATTACTACTCCGCTATCTCCAAACGCAAACCACAGCTCTCTGGAACTATATGTCAGACCCTAGGCGAACCGGAAGTGCCATGACGTCACTAGCGAAGGTCGGTGATGCCCAGTTCCCAATGTTAACTTTACTGCCACGCTTCTCTACAACTTTATTTCTTATCTATGCAACTGCCATGTACTTTTTATTTCAGCGACCTGTGTTATCGGTTGAGCGTTGAAGCTTGTTCGTGAAATTTCTGAACAATGATTGGAGACAATACTCTCGGTTTAACTATGGGCGCCGATATTGCTCCCTTGACAATCACTACACATGAAACATGCAATGGAAGAAG
>JAHWFO010042072.1:0-23371 GCA_023313115.1 Rhysida immarginata | reverse complement strand
AATGTATGACGGTTTCCGTGCAGAGGCTTTCTCTTTAGGAGGTGTTGGGCCAGGGCACTCAAAAGTCACCTGATCTTCGGGATCGAGCAACAATCCAACCTTCATTGTTCCCAACAAACGAAAAAAACGTTGATTATTAAAATCCAAAATGTTACATTGGGTTGCTCGGACCCCAAGTGAACAGGTGACTTTTGAGTGCCATGGCCAGTCTCTCGTTGGTCTCGCACAAAGACAAATGAAAGAAAGAGACTGGCAGTGCCCTATTCATTTCGCTGAGCGCTGCTGGTGCCAGCGGAAGTGCAGCATTCGCCATGTTATGATTGGCAAAAACCTAAGGCGGCATATATTTTCAATGTGATTTCAGCTGTTTTTGTAGCCGTAGCCTAGTTGCCTCGCCTTGCTCAATGCAATGGTGGAGTTAAGCAACCTTGGGCGCGGCTAATCACAGGTTGGGTGACCACCTGGAAATTTCCATTTCCCCCCGTGCTTCGGAGGGTACGTAAAGCCGTCGGTCCCGGCTGCTGCGACCATGATACAGCAGTCTTTAAAATATAGGGATGGCGCAATTTGCTGCAGTGTTGCCCTTCTGTTGTCCTTTAGAATTCTGGATAGTATCCGTTCCGCTCGAGCATTAGTCCACTACAAGTTCCAGATAAAGTTTTTTCAGCTAAGGGTCTAGTCTTTAAACACTTTAGCAACAGCTGCTCTTGAACATTTTACTGATGCGGCGGTTTCAGTGACATTCGCTCCATGTTTCCGAGCTCCTACAATCATCCCACGTTCAATGTCAGGCAAATCGCGTTGTTCAACCATAACTTCACAAACTAATCAAGTCTACTAAAGTCTTAAGTACTAACCTTCCCTTTTTTATAACAATCTCGCCTTCTAGCGACAACAGCGTGATCAGTTGAACCGGTCATAATAAACTGGACACTCAGTGTATAGGCACTCAGGTTCATAAGGTCTGTCTCAAAAGTGGCGTGCCATATGAAAAGTTTATGAATGTTTGCTTTATGTTTACACGGTTTCGCAAGCATATCGTTCATGTTCAAAATGTGCATCATGCACTCGAAGACAATGTCTGACACGATCCAAATTTTCTTCTGTCACGTGTAAAAGTGTGGCTGGTTGGCTTGGGAATATCAGGGTGCCGGCGATGAAATTCGTCTGCAGCTTCTCGAGATGTTCTGTGGTGGAGTCCACAAAGAAGTGTCAGCTCTACACGTTGTTCCGGTGTCAGCATTATTTCTCTACTTCACTATTTCTCCTACAAAATCAAAGCAACCAATTAATCCATTTGGCACTCGACTTTTGAGACACACGGTATAGAATACCCATTAATTTTCCTAAGTTATGAAAAACTATTAAGTGACACATAAAGCCGTAAGAATATGTTGTAGAATACAAAACAGATGTCAGGATTCGGTGTATAATATGTAACACGCAAATTAATGCAAATAAGCTGTCTTACAATGTCGTTCTTATTATGGGCTAAGTTTACGGAGCACTTTTGAATTGTTTATGCGTTGTTTATCCGAATATTTTACGTGTCCGCAAGTGTCAGCATTACCTCACCAAAATCTGATAGGGCACTTTTGACCTTTCTGGTGCTCCTCATGCAGGAATGCCAATGGGTCTGAGCCATGATCTACGGCGAGCACCAATTGACTCAGTCCACCTTAAGGTCATTGAAGAATTATTGAAATACCTTAATGCATCATGGTCTACTCTTAACATATAAGAAATACGAGGTCTGTTCAAAAAATAACCGAACTTTTTTAATTACGTGGCAATGGATCGTCGTAGCGACGAGCGGTTGGCAATACTGCAATTGTCATATCCTTCTGTGTAATAGACTATTTACAAGTTTTTACATGTTGTTTAGTTTTCTAGTTATTGGCATTTGAATGCAACGTGTTTCAGTGGTCGTGACGATTTTTGCAATGTCCAATTTACGATAACAACGATGCAACGTGAAATTTTGCGTGAAACTGGAGAAAACATTCATGAAAACGTGAGTTGGGTTTACGGATACAACTTTGAGACCGAAGTTCGGTGGTTGGCAAAAAAAAGGCAGGTTCGGTCCTCTGCCAAGGTGATGCTCACCGTTTTTTTTCGATTTCAACGGAGTTGTGCATTTTGAATTTTTGCCTCAAGACCAAACAGTCAACCGTCTGTCCTAAGAAGACGTTTGGAAAAGGTTGCGCGAAAAAAATTCGCAAAAAGAGACCACTGTTGTGGCAAGACGACTCAGAGTTGCGCTTCAGGGTTGCGCCTGCCCACTCAGCCTTGTTATTTCGCCAGTGTTGTGCCAAAATCAGATGACTGTCTTTCCCCAGCTTCCCTACTCCCCAGACTAGCTCCCTGCGACTTTTTTCGATTTTCACGTTGCATCGTTGTTCTCGTAAATCGGACATTGAAAAATCGTCACGACCACTGAAACACGTTGCATTCAAATGGCAATAACTAGGAAACTAAACAACATGTAAAAACTTGTAAATAGTCCATTAGACAGAAGGATATGACAGTTGCAGTATTGCCAACCGATCGTCGCTACGACGATCCTTTGCCGCGTAATTAAAAAAGTTCGGTTATTTTTTAAACAGACCTCGTATGTGTTCATCACAAACTTTCACCTGTAATCAAAGCCCAGAAATCCACCATTTGAACTCGTTGATATTTCGACAAGAAAAGGGATGAGATGAAAATTAACACTCTTTATAAATGTTAATGGAGATGAAACTTCGGTTCTTTAGTTAATAGCGAACGAAAAGACTAGTGGCTTTCAGCAGGTCAGGCTGCACTTTCTAAGTCAGAACCAGGCCAGCTTTGCTGTGAGCATGGTGGAACATTGCTGCCAAGTTCACTTTGAAATCTTGGACCCAAAACAGAACGTAAATCACTGTATCATTGACAACTATGGGATACATAAACCACTTGAAGCAATTTCTATCTAGTCATCCATAACTGATCGATAGAAAAAATCTCATGTTCCATCATGAAAACACTGCAAGAATAATATGCTGGGAAATTCTCCCAATCTAACTTATTACCCCGATATTGCAACTTCTTCGTCATAAATATAAATATCGTGTTAGCAAAATACATTACAGTTTTATTGTTTAATTATTTCCTTTGTGTCAGTCAAGAGGGAAATATCCCATTATATTCTCTGTATGTATGTCTGTCTGTTCGCTATGCATTCCACAATGGCTAGATCAATCTTTGCATGGTATTTCAAGTTGATCCTGGGAAGGTTTAGGCAGTCAAATTGATCCGAGGTCAAGGCCATGGTGAGATATAATGCTTTTTATCCCCCTCCCTACATATTCTCTCTCTCTCTCTCTCTCTCTCTCTCTCTCTCTCTCTCTCTCTTAGGGGGATGGGATGGTAATTTCTCTGACATGTAAAGGGGTAATAGAAGAAGAAGATAGATAGATAGATAGATAGATTGATAGATAGATAGATAGATAGATAGATAGATAGATAGATAGAAGAAAATAGATAGATGAACTGAGCTTTTGTTGCTGAAAATGAAGCTACTCGATGACCAAAGAGCTGTCTTCAACAGGAAAATTGATGTTGTCAGAAGACAGCCTGGAAAACTTTTCTCTCTCTTGATGCGCTTGAAGGCACAAGAAAAAACTTCCTAGTCAACCTTCTCGCAAAGACCAGGCGCATTGCATAGTCAAACTTTTTTCTCTTGCTGTGGCATCTTCTAGCATTGCAGCAACATTTCTTACTAGAGGCAGGACTGCACATTTAGGTTTTAAGATCCTTTTGAACTTGGTTAAAACAGATTCTACAGTATGCAGCATTTCAAGGAATTCAACCAGCATTCATTTGCAAACGAACACGGCTCATTATCTGGGATGAGTGCACCAAGACTCAACCAAATGGTTGTGTGAAAATCAATCCAACCAAAAATTTTGGCTCCACCAAAGTTAGGAAATCGAAAAAATCAATCTGGATCTGCTAAAAATGTTGCCTGAAAAAGCAAGTTCTTTCCGATCTATTGACACTGTTATCAATCAGGATGAAGCCGCAGAAGTTGCCAACTGAGTTTCTAAGCTTTGTCCAGCCACTTGGAATGCCACCGCACAACTTTATCCTCAAAGAAGAAACTCCAGTCTTGCTGCTGAGAAACTTGGACCCTCCACGATTGTGCAATGAAACAAGGTTAGTCATCAAAAGCATGAAGCCTCATGTTATCGAGGCTAAAATCATCACAGATAAATAAAAAATGAAATTGCGTTCATTCCAAGTATCCCACTGATTCCATCAGACACAGATTTGCCATTTCAGTCCAAGAGACTGCAATATTCTTTTAAGCTCCGTTTTTGCTAAACCAATCACCAAGTCTCAGGGACAATCTCTTAAGGTTGCTGGACTTGATCTAAAGTCTCCTTGGTTTTCTCATGGTCAGCTGTAAGTTGATTGCTCACGTGTTGATATTCCACATAATCTTTACACCTACTCTAGCCAGAAAGACTTCACTAAGAACATTGTTTACTTGGAACTTTGCATTAACTAATTACATGTTTTGTATGGATTGTGTTTAACTTATGTTTTTTTTTGTTCAACAGAATAAACTGTTTCAATTAAAAATTATTCTTGACAAGTTTTTTCGATTGTATTACTTTAGACTGTTTAGTTTACAGCTTTATTTTTTTATTAAAATCCCAGCAATGCCGTGTAATAAGGCTAGCTAGTAATACAAGTTTGGTTCAAAAATATCAGTTATTTTGGTGGCTCATTAAAATTTATCATTACTTCATACACGATCTTCTACAACTTCACTGACTTATCCATTCTGTAGACATAATATTTACAAATTATTTACAGATTATTTACAAATACATGGTTTAGCCATCGTCTGTTTGGCATTGGACTAATCACAGTGCCATAGAGTTGAAGCCATAAAATGCTAAGAGAACTTAATGTAACCTTCACATGAACGCATAACATACAACTAAGTAAACTGTAGTAAATTAGCAACTAAGCTAATTAAACATAAAGAAACTGTTTATAGTTATGAGGGAAAAAATACGAAAGAAAATTTCCTCAGAGCTCCGATCACCCTTATGAGGTGGCTGGCTTTAAGAAAGTTATTGATATCCACAGTATAATAATTATTTTGGTATTTCATCTCCTTTGAAAGTATTAGATGCGTAAATGAGAACTCTTGGATGTTAAAGTTGAAAGCTTTTTAAAATTTTATTCTAAAATTAACTTTTAAAAAGAATCCAGTAAGTTCAGTTAGATTACCTGGCTCACGAAAATATAAGGGTTTCGTCCAAGCTCTTTGGCGAAATATCAATTTGCCCCACATGATGAAATTTCCTAAGTATCCTCTTGTGATATCTCCTAATACGAGTTTACTGTCAGAAGGAATCCTGAAATACTGTGCTCTGTCAGAAGCGCCTCCATAGATTCGCTCTTTCCCATCCGCATATTCCCATGTGACTGTTCCATAAACGCTGTCCCATGAGATACAAAAAGGAAGCCACTTGTTCAAAGGAGGCTTATGAGAAAATCGAGCCTGATGCTGGCTGTTCGGGTCACCCACTTTAAAAAAAATTCTCCGATCGCCTATTCCAAATTCAAAAATAGATTTTCCATTTTGTATCAGCAACATGATATATTCAGATCCTATTTTTTTAGTTCTGTGTATGTACATGCAGGCGGAAAAATTTTGCAAAAATAATTGATTGCAATCGGGACGAAGGCAACCGTCGTACAGGAGAAATGTATGTCCCTCGTTACGATCTCCGAGATTATAGTATTTATAACTAGCTTCGTCTAAACTGAACGCATTAGCAGCAAAACAAACGGAAAAGAAAACGAGTAAAACCAGATGTAACATCTTCAAATGAGCTTTTGGAAAATCCTTTTAAAGGTAACGTTTTCGAATCAAGACTGCTGTACAAATTACTGACAGATAAATAGAGGCCGTGCTTTACCTTAAGGAATCTAATTATTATAGCCGTCAAGATAATAGGATTTCAAAGGGAGCTTTGTTTTCTCGGTGATTTTATGGAGTAGTTTTATTACTTCGTTTGAATTTCTACCTTTCAGTTTTTGAATTTAATGGACAGATAAATAGAAGCCGCATTCGTTCTTATGGCACAGGCGTTCTTCTCTTGTCTCAAAGAGCCACTTGAACTCTGCCATGACGGCAAGACAATAAACAATAAAAACATCATCCTTTTTTTCCGTTTTTAAAGGTCATGAAATTCAAAAGCATTTCAGAAAGTCCATTTTAAAATTACAGACACCGTGCAAATGAAAGGTTAGAAATCTGTTAATGAAAATAAAATAATTCGATGTTATTTAATGAATGAAATAATTCGATGTTTCGGAACATTTTCAAGCAATTCGTTAGGAAATAAAGTAATAAAAAAAAGAGCATTAGGTAAACAAGAAATGTTCGATGATTATACAAGGTTAATTATAGGAACCTGACTCTCAATTTCTAGATCACCTATTTTGACATAAATCTTCTAGGCCCTATTCCTCTATTCTTTTTGTTGGTCATGAATCTTGCCACAAAGACGATCAACTTTTAGCCCAGGACAAGTTATCTTCTAAGAAGACAGCTACTATTATCTTTACTATGATAAGAAGTAGCATAGGATGAACTGGATGTATATTGCAAGTAGGAGAACAATCGTCAAATATATCAAGTTTTTCCGCGAACAATTTGTTGGGCAATAGTCTGATGATATTGCGCTAGTGGAAAACACCTAAATTTTCTATGGTCCTTGCACTCTACATGGGAGTGGACTGATTTAGTTTATTATTTCAAAGGGGGAAAAAAGATAAATGATCTATATGAACAACTTAAGTTTTATAATGCACAATTTTAGTTAATCTTAAATACTTTAGACATTCTTAAAAATGCTTGATTTCATCAGGTCATTAGATGCTACTTTTGAATGTTGTCAATTTTTTGTAAAAATATATAATAAAAATGTATAATAAAATTGTTGTCAATTACTGTTGAAACTGCCCGTCAACTTCTGGTACACTAACTGTCAATTTCTAGTAATTCAGTTAGGAAAAAATTTAATAACTTAATGCCTAAAGAAATAAAGACAACATAAACTCAAATCCACAAAAAATATTTAATATAGAATCAGATGTATACAGGGTGTTTTTGAATTGACTACAGATTTTTTAGGAAATGATAGAAGAGGTCCTTAGAAGTATTTTTTGTCATATGAACATGGGCTCCCCGCAGCTCCGTTTACTTACAATACTGCATTGAACAATCAAATGACACCGGGACGCAGTGTGCGTTGGTAGGCCTAGATTTTTATTTTATTTTTAACAATTAACACAAGCAATCTACTGTATGACTTTTACAGTAATTGTTCGAAATGTCCGCCATTTGCTTCATAGCACAATTCGCAATGCCTTATGATGGATTGATGTACGCGTGGAAACAGTTGATTAGCACGGTCGCTGATGTCACCTGCTGCCGCGACAACACGAGCCGCCAATTCTTCTTCGGTATCTACGGGTTCGGAGTACACCATTGATTTTATGCTTCCCATAAAAAAAAATCCATCGGTGTGAGATCTGGCGATCTCGGTGGCCAAGCAACTGGCCCGCCACGACCAATCCAACGACCAGGATATGTCTCATTTAGGTAATCTCTAACTGCTCTTGTGTAATGCGAAGGTGCGCCGTCCTGTTGAAACCACATCAAATGTCTGGTCATTAGTGGAACATCTTCAAGAAGACCAGGGAGCTCCTCCTTCAGGAAACCAAGGTATGTTTGCCCGTTAAGACGGCATAGTAGGAGATATGGCTCAATTAGGACATTGTGAATCATGCCAGCGCAAATATTCAACGAAAAACGATGCTGAAAACTGTGTTGCACATGGGTTGACATGAGACCACAGATGACTATTGTAGCTATTGAACATTCCCTCTCGCGTCCCGGTGTCATTTGATTGTTCAATGCAGTATTGTAAGTAAACGGAGCTGCGGGGACCCCATGTTCATATGACAAAAAATACTTCTAAGGACCTCTTCTATCATCTTCCAAAAAATCTGTACTCAATTCAAAAACACCCTGTATAGTAATACTCACTGGTGAAGTGAACTTGGTTCATGAAATGTACATCTGAGTCTATATTAAATATTTTTATGGATTTGTGGTTTGTGTTGTCTTTATTTTCTTTATTCTAGTATCTAGTTTCTTGGCGTTGTTTTTAAAGTATTGAAGAACTTAATAGCTTTTTTAAAGATATAATAACTGTTTAGAGATTGGCACATTCTGCATTATATTTACAATTTAATGGTACAAGTAGAAAAGATTCAAAATGCAATTTGATTTACGTACATAATATCGTTTCACAGTAAACTGTCTTAAACTATCAATTATTGGTACATCACCTTAATTTGACTAAAGCTCTAGATTAGGAAAGTACGGCAAACTTCGTCGTCTGCTACCAAATCCGCCATTGTTGGCCCAGTTGGCCCTATCAAGTGAAGTACGCTTCCTCTAAAATTCGGATTAAATGCATCCTTTTTGCAAATTTTCTTATTATTATAGTCTGGAAATATAACTGACAATCAGTAAATTCTGTAACTATTGAGTTTTCTTTAAATGTTGTTTTCATATAAATAATAATAACGTTGAGGCAATTTAATGATAACCAGATTAAGTTTTTAGTTTATTTTCACTTTATTTATTTATCATTAATAAATGATTTACATCTAATTAATAGATTTTAAAAAACATTGTGTGTAATTTTTGTAATTTTATTTATCAAAATATAATTTTATAAATTTTTATTAAAATATAACTTAATAAACTTTTATCAAATTCATTTTTATATTTATATCAAAAATTTCACTTTACCAATTTTAATTTTATTAAATTATAAAAATTATTAAATTATTAATATCAAATATAATTTAATAAAATAGGAATTATTAAATTTAAGTTTTTGATTTAAATATAAAAATTACTTTGATAATTATATTTTAATAGAAAATTTTAAAAATTATAATTTGGAAAAACTATCAGTTTGATTACAACAAATAATTACAAAAAATAACTACACATGCAATGTATTTTGAAATTTATTCTTTTATGGAGGTTTATAATATTGACGTAAAAAATCTACCAAAAAACTTATAGTTAAAATTTTCTATATTTTTTCCCACCCAAATGGCAAATTTTCGCTATTCAATTTCAATGATGAGTGATAATTAACTTCGCTAAAATAAGATGAAAATAATATGGACGTTTTATTTCAAGTTTTGCCTCCACATTTCACAGACATTTTATCTTATGTTGAATTGTGTTTTCTTAAAAAGAACTATATTCAACAAAAAATTATATTTTCTGATCGTCTGAGAATTGCACAATGCAACATTTCTATAACATTCGGTAAAGTTATAATATAAACGTACTTGCTTCTTATTACTTCTTCGGATATTTTAACGAATTTATTAACCTCCAAGGAGCATAGATTGAAGGATCCTGAAATTTTGCCTATTCGGATTAAAATTTAGGATCAATCAACGAATATTTCAATAAAAATTTAATCTAAATTGCATCTTCCACGTGCATTTCAATGGTATCTATCGCTGCGTTTGGGCCAACAATGGCTGACAAACTCACGTGACAGCCGTTCTACCAATCAACAGCTGCGGGCGGCGCGGAAAAGGTTTGCCGTACTTTCCTTATCTACAGCTTTAAATTTGACAAGTTTTACATGCCATCTAGTGACAATTTTTATAACCGCAACATGGGGAAGGTCAAGTCCCCCTATATTTTCTGTCTAGGGGGTTATGGTCAAGTCTTACTCTTAATATTTCTTGTTGGTATATGAAGAACGCCAATATTTAAGTTAGAAAAAATTAGAAATGGGTCGATGAAGTTGTTTTGTATCTGGATGCCGTAGTAGGTTCCTTTTTAACCTGGAATAGACTTTCAAGAAAAAGTTTATCCGAAAGCAATGGATTATTAAAATAAAAGCGAGATGTAGAAAGCGATTTCGTTATTAACATTAAACATATATCTTACCCTGCAGAGCATCCACAATAAACATTAAATGGAGGAAGATGAAAAACACAAGATTAAACAGAGTATATAAAAAAACCGACTTTCACTATCGCCTAGCTATATCAGTCCATATCTTGAAAACTACTGAACCCATTTTGATGAAACTTGGATTCATCCCTAAGTTGAAAGATACTTAATCCAATAAAAAAAGAATTCTTGCAATTCGATTTCTACTTTCTGAGAAACACGTGGACAAACATACATATATACACACATTTATGAAATTTGGCATACTTGTTTAGAAGCCCACATAGAGTAACATGTATGAATATTGTGCAATATCCAACAATATTACATACATACGCATCGAATTGATAACCTTTTTTTGAAGTCGGTTAAAAATAATGTCACTGGGTCAGGAACACATGAGATTTAACTGTAGGAATCAAGCCTAGGTTTTCTTGAATCAGATCTTGAATTTTTTTTTTTTATTCACATAACGGTATATTAAATAGTTGTAAGCTTTATGAGACGTTCCCAGTTTTATTTCTGTAAGCCAACAGATTTTAATTTTAGGTAACGGATATAAACATCAACTCTATCTTGTTTCGTATTGAAAACATCGCGTACAGACCCTTCCATCGTGAAAACTTGAGCCGCTTGAGCAGAATTAGCGAAGAGTATTCCCCAAGAGTGCATTGCAAATTTTGACACCAAAATGCAAAATTTTCGCATGCGCAGTAAAATAAAGTCGAAATCGCCAATTATTAATTTGTCCTTGACGTCACTAATTAGCTCAATTGGCAGAGCACCCCTGACTCGAAGATCAGGAATTCTCCTTACCTTTAAACCATCAAATAAACTGATGAAAATTCAACTCAATAAGAAGATAACAATATACTAAAGATGTACTTCAAACTAATCGTGAATCGAAGAGAAAAGGGAAGGAAAAATTCCGCGTCCTGGACTCGAACCAGGGACCATGCTTATCGCTTATTTGAGTCCAGGTCGCGGATTTTTCCTTCCCTTTTCTCTTTGTATTCACATTTGTTTGAAGTATATCTTCAGTATATTATCTTTTTATTGAATTAATAATTTGTTTTTATTTATCCTCTTTACTATCGTATTTTTAAATAGCATTTTTAAATAACTAATTTAAATGTGACAAGTAAAAGTAAATGTATCTTTTTGTAATTTTTAAATATAAATGTAACAAAATAATTTCGTTATAAATTAAAATATTTTCGTTATAAATTATGGTCTCAAAAATGCTATAGAAATATAATTATTTATTAATGTTTATTTAATTGTTTTTGTTAAAATTTACACGATTAATTTTTATTAATATGATATACTGTACATTGTACATAAACAATTAAAAACAGAATTAGCGGTGGGTTATTTACTAATAACGTCATCAAATTCGGTAACCTAAACGACTCCATCTATTGACGCGTTATATGACAACTGTAACAATTAATTAATTAAAACTTTAATTTGGGTAGTTTATGGACAGAATTAATAATAGTAAATGCTATTTAAAAATACGACATTAAATCGGAGAGGAAAAAAACATTTTTCCAACGAGAATCGAACCCGGACTGACGGCTTCGTAATCAACTGCCTTATCTACTACGTTACGGAAGCTCTTGTTTAGTTACGTTAAATCAACTATACCTCTACAATTGATGAACTTTAACCTCAAATATCTCGAATCGGTTGGCCGTCTACGGGTAAAAGGGGGTATCTCTATATTCAGGGAGGCTTGCTCTACAACCCTATCAAGTTTCATCAAAATCGGCGGTTATCACTTTGCGACCTCACCTTGTTAATTAACTTCAACAAGCGATACTTCACTGTTCATTGTAAACCTTCATTTCGTTAGATACTGTTCATTGGAAACCTTCATTTCATTGTAAACCTTCATTTCCTAAATTCATTTTGTTAGATACTGTTATTCATTTTCAAAATATTTAGCAGCTATTCATTCTATCACCTTGCCGAAGATAGTTATGAAATAAATTTCATCAAAAAGTATTGCAAAGCCTTCATATTCTGTAGATAATAATTTGTTCCTTTTATTCACTTTTCTTATTACACGGTTCATGTATTTTATTGGCAGATTATTCGACTAAATAAGAGGTTGGTAATTTATTTTCACGAGAATGTCATATAAATTATATTGTATCACCTGAAGAAGGACTAGACCGAAACGATTTGAGAAAAATTATTCATAAAAAAAAATACACACATTCAATTTTGCTCTTTTGTCCTACTAATTGTTAATATTTATTAGTGAAGCAACGAAGGCCCTTTCCAACTTTAAAATTACTTTAATCCATCGTAAACTATCGTTTCTATTAAAAATAATCAAAATTTACGTTTATGCTCTCCTCTAATCATTATATAGGGTAATTATAAAAAAATAACCTAACTTTGAAAGGCCATATATACAAAACAAAAAAACTTACAGCCTCGATTGATTAATCGATTCAAACACTATATTCTAAATATCATTTTGAATAATAATTTGATAAATTTTCAATATGACCGACACGAGAAGCCAGAATATATCTACTTGGTAATCAAACTCATCCCACACAATTTACAGCATGTCCGATGTTAGCATTTGGATGGCTGCAGTTATATTAGCATTGAGTTCGCCAATGTCGGCTAGCAATTGTGGAAAACTCACTTGATTTTTTATGTACCTCCATAGAAAATAATTGCAAGGCGTATGATTAGGATTTTTTGCGGCGAAATGCACATTGAACAGTTGTAACCAATTCAGTTTTAGCAACTACAAACTCTGACAATTAAGTTCGGTGAATGACCTCATATTGCGAGTGGATTGCTGGCTTACATGAAACAGCAGTTACTATCCTTCAAAGTAATCCCCGTCGATGGTAATGCACTTCTGGGGACGGCTGTACAAGTCCTGGAAACTCCTGGCGTAGTCGTTTTTAGGGATAGCCTTCAGTTGGGTCGTAACATTAAGTTGGATGTCTGGCCACTTCAGGGGGCGTCTTTCACGGTGTTCCGGCCTCCTCGGAACCGTTTAAACCGAGTGATACCACTTAAACCGAGTGATACCTCATAAACACACTTCAAAGTGATACCACTTTCTTTGTAAACTGTTGTCAGCATTTTATGAGTCTCTTTCGTTCGCTGATACATTTTGGGTCTCGACCACGCGCACTACACCTTCACTCTTCAATGTCCTGTTTAAACACTATAAACACATTCGCAGCGCTGATTCTCTCAAATTTGTTTAAACATGTTTCGACCTGTCTGGGGCAGGATACGACGGTAGCGCACTCTTACGATCGTTAGCAATATGAGGTCATTCACCGAACTTAATTGTCAGAGGTTGTATAATAACTAACACAGAATGCCTTCTGCTATGCGTTTGCAAACTTTACGCACACTTAAAATAAAGCAACCAAAACTTTTATTTTCGTGACGAGGGCGCTTCTAGCTACATCTCTCAGAATCCAAATAAAACTTTAGAACTTCCTTTTAAAACGATTCGTGGAATGATGCTTTAAGTTATTTGGTTGCTGAGATATAGCCTTACAAAGTTAGAATATTCTTTTGTAATCACCCTGTATAATTAAGATTCCTCATTTTAACTAATTTAACCATTTAGTTATGAAGGATTGAAACACTATGAAACAGAAATGAATATCCTGGAATTTATTCAGGTACCTTTGGGGGATCATTCAGATTCTTTCAACTCTCTACATGATCCTTAGCTACGATCCCAGCAAATTTCTATTGACACAAACAACAAAATTTTAAAATAAAAGCTGAATTAAAAAAAGTTAATAATTTATTCACGAACTTTAAATACAAACTGAACGCAATATGTACACGTTTAACATTTTACATAGAGAAGGGTAATCCAATGTCCCCGCAGAGAGTGAAGTTGTCAGGTGGTTCAAACTTCTTCGTGGCACCGCATCTGCTTGAGATACAAGGTTCTTTCTGTAGAGGATAAGACATCCAACCTTTTTGATTAAATGAGACAAGGACATCTTTTTCCTGGGCACACAGATGTTGAAGTATGTCATCCTCTGTCTTAGAAACTATAATAAAATGACAAAATATATGATATGACAGTAAAGAATAAAATTTTATAATAATTTAACAATTTCAGCGTGTTTTAAGTTACAACAATCGATTTCTAAATAATAAAAAGTTGTTATCAATAAGGTGATGAATATTTTGTGTATAATATTAATTTTTACTTAAAAGGAAAATAATAAACGTTTGATTTGTACTGTCGCCATATACGTACAATCATTTGAAAATACACACTGTCTGTTTATCCCGTATTGTTTATCATCTTAAACATGCAGAAAACCTAACAGACTTTAGATGTTGTGTCATTGTGGGCGTCTAGGAACAGAAGCTAGCCTTAATGAAACTATAATTCCTTTAGATTTTTCATACTGTAACATTTCAAGAATGTGGCCGAATGACTTGATCAAGGGAAAATCACCATCCACAGGCATACTAGCGGATTCCATGGGATGTGAGCGAAGGATATCAAGGTCCATAAAAGAGAACCCATAATCAACTGATAACAGCGCAATACAAAACTTTGTTTCAATCTAATTAACCACAGAAAGAGATACGAGCAATTTATACTTCACCTGGAATTTGTGTCATAACACCCAAGAAAGAGTTTGACTACAAATTTTGATTATAAAGCCGATGATAAAAAACTTAAATTTTTATTTATGTATTTTAAAGGAATTCCTTTATTTTAATTAAGAAAATGTTTATTTAAATAATTTTAAATTATATTGCTAACTCAAGGAAAATATGGCGGCATTAACCTCCACAACTTTAAGAAACTTGGTTAGAGCAAATCTCTTGCTATAAATGCTCGCCGCACTCTTCGGCTAACCTATCTATCCAAAACAATAAGATCATCATAGAACAGGAGAGAGGTATATTGCTAGTAAATAATAGCACAACAAAGTAAATATCCATAAAAGAAAGCATGCTTTCAGTTTTAAAGATAATTCGGCATTCAGGACCCATGTCTGATCATAATATTGAAATTACTTGGCATAATTATGCTGGGGATGACATGCACATATCTAGTTATTTTAATTGGTTCTCATACTCTTGTGTCTTGTGCGTAGCCCAGGTAGATGATAGAAGTGCACATAATAGGTCTCCCTCTTCTATAGCAGCATTTCAGAAACGGCCACCTTTGTGAACTGCTCTAGGGCTGCCGTTGTTGAGGTATACCGCGAGTGGACGAACCAGACAGTTTCGAGCAACCGAAGAGGTAACTGTGGGGCCCCACGGGCTATCGATCCTAGAGGCGAGCGTCGGTTACGACGCCTGGCCAAGACCAATCTGCGTGCCACTGTTGAGCAACTGACACAGCAAAGGAACAGTGGGGCCACTAGGCGTGTCAGACCAAGACAGTGCAAAGATCCCTCTTGAGTTTGGGGCTCCGGAGCAGGCGTATGGTAACAGTACCCATGTTGACGCCTGTGCATCACCGAAAACGCCTCCAATTCGCAATGGACTATCGCCATTGGACCTCGGCCGAGTGGCAAAGGGTTGCTTTCTCTGACGAGTCGCGGTTTCTGGTGAAGAGAGTGGACGGACGATGGAGAATTCGCCGGGAAGCACCTGAGAACAGGCATCCCGACACCATCGTTGGCAGACGACAGGCTGGTGGGGAAGGTGTGACTATTTGGGGGATGTTTTCGTGGTATGGTCTGAATCCATTGATACCGCTGGAGAGTACACTGAATGCTGTTCGTTACCTGACGATCGTCGCAGACCAGGTACACCCCTTCATGTTGACAGTGTTTCCTCAGGGTGATGGTACCTTTCAATAGGACAATGCTCCCTGCCATACTGCCAAAATTGTCCAGGACTGGTTCGAGGAGCATGAGGATGAATTCAAGCTACTCCCATGGCCACCAAACTCCTTGGACCTCAACCCATTGAACATTTGTGGGACCATCTCGATCGCCATGTCCGCAAGCTGGACCCTCCACCACTCACGATGATGGAATTACGGGATGCACTGATCGCCGAATAGTCCCAGATACCTGCAACCATCTTCTGAGGACTTATTGACTCTCTGCCACGTCAACTAGCTGCTGTGCTTGGCGCCAAAGGTGGATATTCCGGATATTAGCAGGTGGTCATATTAATGTGTCCCGACACTGTATATCTTATTTCTTTCCTGTCAGTCGATAATTTCAATTATTGTCTAGTTTTATTTGCCTTGTACTTTTTAGATATTCCCTTCATGAATAAAATATAATATAGAATAATAAATAGATATAGCTGTTTTTAGCAGATATTATTCTTAACTTATACGATTAATACTGATTAGGTGGTTGGTATTATTTAATTTGTGCGTTATTTGCGCTCTAGTCGTTCCATTTTGATTATTATTAATTTGTAATGTTGTTTTTGTTAAATACTAACACAATTTATTGTTTTTTCCGTTAATTTATTTATGTGCCAGCAGGGGCCTAACTCGTCGGTTTGTGGACCACACTGGCCCCTGCTGAATAAATAAATAAATAAATAAATAAATAAATAAATAAATAAATAAATATTAGATAATGAAAATGAGGATATTTAAGACGTTATGAATTTAGAACATTTTAAATTTATATTTTGAGGTTATTTTTAAACCAACATTTTAAGTGCCTTTAGATTACCTGTTATACGATCTAACTGGGGTTTCTTCCAATGTATTTGTTCAAAAATTAATTTGTTCCACATGACGAAATTTCCAATGTACCCTTTTGTGTTATCTCCTAATACGATTTTACTGTCAGGAGGTATCTTAAAATGTTTGGCTATATCAGAAATGGCTCCCATGATTCGCTCTCTCCCAAACGCGTACACCCAAGAGACCGTGCCAATAACACTGTCCCATTGAATACAAAAAGGAAGCCATCTTTTCAATGCAGGCAAATCAGAAAACCGAGCCTCATATTGTGCGTTGGGTTCTCCCACTTTAAAATAAATTCTCCCGTCGCCTATTCCAAATTCAAAGACAGCGTTTCCCTTTTGTAACAGGAGCATGATGTATTCAACTCCTATCTTTTTAGTTCTGTACATATACATGCAGAAGGAAAATTTTGTGAGGGGTTCTTGACTGCAGTCAGGTCGAAGGCAGCCGTCATACAGGAGAAATGCGTGTCCGAAGTCACTGTCTCCGAGATTATAGTATTTATAACTTTCTCTGTCTGAATTCAACGCATTAACAGCATAGGAAACGGAGACGAAGACGAGTAAAACCTGGCGGAACATCTTCAACTGAACTTTGGAAAATAATTTTAAAGGTAATGTTTCGCAATAAAGCTAGTACTGGATGTAAAAATGGAGACCGTGGTGGTTCTCTCTTACCATAAAGTTGTTCTAGTATGCGTGAATGTGATAAGATTTTAGAGATTCTTTGTTTCTCGTTGATTTATGGAGTCAGGTTTATTACTGCGTTCGAATTTCTACTTATATTCAGTTTTAAAATTAATAGACAGATAAATGGAATCGGGCATTTTAGCTATGCCACAATAAACAATTAAAATGTTATGCCTTATTATTAAAATTAAAAAAAATAGTCATGAAAGTCAAATTAACAGAAATGATGGAAAGGGCGATTACATTCTACTGATTTAGCACACATTTTGCCATCTCATAGAACTAATAGTAAAAATACTAAATAAAAAAATAGGTAACCGAGAATATACAGGGTGTCCAAAAAGTCTGGTAACCAAATGTCATTAAAGGTCAGGTTGGGCTGGCCAGGTTGGCTGAGGTTTCTAACACATTTGAATTGCAGTGAAGCCCATTTTCTCAAAATTTTACAAGGGGAAGTGTGTGATTAAAAATTGTTTTTAGACTAATGTGGTGTTGCTCTACAGGGTAGCACTCGGAAATTTTTCTCTATCTTAGTTTTTCGAGTTAGCTAATGGATGACCTTAAATTTGGGGGTCAAACTCAAATTTAGATGCTGCAATGAATTCCCCACCCCCCTAATACCTATAAACCACACTCATCTGATCTCGTCTACCTGGCAGCTTTGAGATATCTGCCATGTTACCAGACTTTTTGGATACCCTGTATATTCTCAGTTACCTATTTTTACAGGTAAAAAATACCTGGTTTTTTTCCTTTTTTTCTTTTTTTTTAGGCATTGTTAATTTTATTTTGCAACAATGCCTAAACAATTGAATTGTTAATTTTTTAGTCATGCATTAAGTGCTAAAGCCATAATAATAAAGTAAACAAACGCTAAAGAAAATCAGAAGTTATTATATTGCTGCGACATCATCACTTGCATGCTTTCCCATCGTTTTATATCCCATTGTTCGGAGTTCGTCTGGGGTAATGCAAGACCAAAACGATCATGCTAGAAGAAAAATGTAATTTCTCGGAATTTCATGATTGATCCGAATCAAACGTAGCCTAAATGTTGATCCAGACTATAAGCTATAATCATACTCAGTTTCATCAAAATCCGTCCAGTAGTTTTTGTGTGATGCGCGTACAAACAAACAGACAGCCAACAGATTTATTTATTATATGTATAGATAGATTTAATGGTATAAGTAGAAAAGATTCAAAATGCAATTTGATTTACGCATACAATATCGTTTCACAGTAAACTGTCCTAAACTGTCAATTATTGGTACATCTATACTGATTATTAATTTGTTTTTACTCATTCTCTTTACTGTCGAATCATTTACTTTGTTCATAGCCTCTTATTGTTAACTTTTACTTCAACAATCGTTACTTCACTGTTCATTGTAAACCATTCATATTGTTAGATACTCTCATTCATTTTCAAAATACCGGGTGATCCAAAAGTGTGTTACATTTCTTCCATTGTTAACGACATTTTCAGTGTTTGCTTTCCAGCAATTCAATGCTTTCATAAGAATCACGAGGCACGCGCAAAACAATGTAAAGGACAAGAATTTGTCACGGCAAAGCAATTATTAGTTTCATGAACAAATGTAACACACTTTTGGATCACCTGGTATTTAGCAGCTATTAATTCCATCACCTTGACGAAGCCGGGAAAATACAAAACCGGTTGTGAAATAAATTTCATCAAAATGTATTGGAAAGCCTCCATATTTTATAGGTATAATTTGTTCATTTTATTCAATTTTCTTATTACACGGTTCATGTACCTTATTGGCGGATTATTTGAATAAAGAAGACGCTGATAATTTATTTATATGAGAATGTCATATTAATTATATGTATCACCTGAAGAAGGACTCGACCGAAACGGCTTGAGAAAAGTTATTAATAAAAAACAAATACTCACATTCAATTTTTCTCTTTTTTTTATTTTATTTTTTTATTTATTAAATTGGTTAGAGAAAAACATTGATACCCAACAGGCCAGTATGGTTAAAACCGACAAGTTAGGTCCTGTAGGTATCTATACAAATATTAATAAACAGCAAATAAACAAGGTTAGTGAATACACATTAAAATTAAAGATTATAAAATAAAAAAATTAAAAATTAAAATAAAACAAGTCTGACAAATTAAATTACAATAGAGAACGTCAAAATGAACAACTAGTCATAATGTACTTACTTAGTGCTGCTTTTCATTTAGAATAAATAGAGATGACATCAGTCAAGTTCCAGCATTCGCATTTGTTGTTATTGGTATAAATAATTTTATTGCACTATAACTGTGCAAGAGTCGACTTTCGCCTTTCTTATGGCATCATCAGTTGTAAAATATTAAATAATATGAAAGACAATGACAGCAATTTATTATTTAATCAATTATTGAAAGAAACAAGTATTCAAAAATTGATATAGAAAAATAGAAATATAAAAATGATTTGTGAATGACAATGACAGCAAAATTCACACTAACTCTTAACAATGACAATTACGTCACAAAGAAGTAACGACACGAGAAGCCAGAATATATCTACTTGGTAATCAAACTCATCCCACACAATTTACAGCATATCCGATATTACCATTTGGATGGCTGCAGTTATACTGGTATTGAGTTCGCCGATATCGGCTAGAAGTAATAGAAAACCCACTTGATTTTGTATGTACCTCCACAGAAGATAATCGTAAGGCGTAAGATTAGGGTTTTTTGCGGCGAAGTGCACATTGAACAGTTGTAACCAATTCAGTTTTAGCAACTACAATAACTAACACAGAATGCCTTCTGCTATGCGTTTGCAATCTATACGCAAACGCAGAAAAAATCAACCAAACTTTTATTTTCATGACGAAGGTGCTTCTAGCAACATCTCTCAGCATCCAAATAAAATTTCCTTAGAATTTCCTTTTTACAACGATTCGTGGAATGATACTCTAAGTTACTTGGAAGCAGAAATATAGCCTTACAAAATTGGAATATTCTTTTGGAATCACCCTGTATTTTTAGGATTCTGCATTTTAACTAATTTAACCATTTAATTATGAAGGATTGAAAAATCTAGGAAAAAGAAATGAACAGCCTGGAATTTATTCAGGTACCTTTGGAGGATCATTCAGATTCTTTAAACTCTCTACATGATCCTTAGCTACGATCCCAGAAAATTTCTATTAAGGAAATTGAACACAAACAACAAAATTTTAAAATAAAAGCTGAATTAAAAAAAGTTAATAATTTATTCACGAACTTTAAATACAAACTGAACGCAATATATACACGTTTAACATTTTACATAGAGAAGGGTAATCCAATGTCCCCGCAGAGAGTGAAGTTGTCAGGTGGTTCAAACACCTTCGTGCCGCCGCATCTTCTTGAGATACAAGGTTCTTTCTGTAGAGGATAAGTCATCCAACCTTTTTGATTAAATGAGACAAGCACATCTTTTTCCTGGGCACACAGATGTTGAAGCATGTCATTCTTTGTGTTAATAACTATAATAAAACGACAAAATATATAATTTAAAATGACTGTAAAGAAAGAAATTTTTAAATAATTTAACAATTTTAGCGTGTTTTAAGTTACAACAATCGATTTCTAAATAATAAAAGGTTGTTACCAATAGGGTGATCAGTTTTTTTTTTGTATAATATTAATTTTTACTTAAAAGAAAAATGATAAACGTTTGATTTGTAGAGTCGCCATATACGTACAGTCATTTGACAATATTACACTGTCTGGAATACAATTACTGTTTCTCATCTCAATCATGCAGAAGACCTACCAGACGATGAATGTTGTGTCATTGTGGGCGTCATATGAACAGAAACTAGCCTTAAGGAAAAGATGAATTCTTTAGATTTTTCACAGTGTTACGCTTCAAGAATGTGGCCCTAATGGCTTGACCAAGGGAAAACCGTCATCCAAAGGCATACAGGCGGAGATCCATGGAATGTGAGCGAAGGATGACAAGGTCCATAAAGAGAACCGATAAACAGCTATTAACAGCGCAATACAAAACTAATCTTTGTTTCAACTTAATTTAACACAGAAAGAGTTATAAGCAATTTATACTTCACTTGAAATTTGTGTCATAACACCCAAGAAAGAGTGTTATAAAGCCGATGAAAAGAAAATTAAGTTTTTATTTATGTATTTTAAAGGAGTTCCTTTATTTTAATTAAAAAATGTTTATTTAAATAATTTTAAATTATATTGCTAACTCAAGGAAATCATGGCGGTTTAAACCTCCACAGCTTTAAGAAACTTGGATAGAGAAAATATATTGCTATAAATGTTTGCTGCACTCTTCGGCTAGGCTATCTATCCGAGAAAAATAAGATTATCATAGAACAGTAGAGTTGTAGATTGCTAATCAATGATAGCACAACTAACAAGGGGACCCCACGAACATGTATCTCACAGATTTCCACCAAATTGAAATATGTTACTCATCTGAAGCTCCTGTAGATGCTTGCAAATAAGAAAATGCGAATTTTTTTTTCTTTCAAAATAAACCGCGAAAAGAAAATAATTTGAGCACACAAAGCCTTACAAGGACTCTATTATTAAAGCTGTCTGTGTGTATTAATGCGCTTAACGGAACTTATTTATTCCATACTCCGAAATAAGCACGAATCCACTTCACACGAATTCAATGAAAGTAGACAGCAAACGACAATTGAATGGATTCTGAAGTATCTAAACAAACTTAGTTTTTAAAAATAAATTATTAAAATTAGCTAATTGCCTTCCAGTAAAAAAATATGTATAGTAATTAATAACCATGTTCTTAATTTATTACTTCATTTTATTAAGTAATTTGGTAATCTAAAATACTTCGTAAATTTTCCGTCACGGGGCTGGCTTCATGTGCAACGTCGAATAATACGTTGCATTAGTGAGTGGTTATCGCGGTGCTTTATAATTTTAAATAAAAATAGCATTCATGGATGCTTACCTCATCTTATATATTATTTCGAGACGAATGATTGTACAACAAACTTAGCCGGATACTGACTGAACGAGCAGCCTCGCGGGGCGCATATTTCAGTTTTCAGCGTTAGTTTGGATTGCTGCTTCATTCTGATTGGCTGATGATACCAACATCCTCCCTCCCCATTAATTTTGCATCAATTTTTATTTTCAATTATAATAATCTTGATATGTGCTTATACATTTTTAGTAGGCCAAATTTTACTTAAATTTTTCATAAATATATGTTTTAGTCCATTAAAAAATAGAATGGAATGATCTTTAAAGCAATCTTTAAGCTCATATAGCGAATTCCTTCCTCTCTTGATCAATATAATAACATTGATTGATGGAATATCAACAACTTTTTGTACAGTTTTACTAACAAATTTTGAAGTTTGTAAAAAAAAATTTCAAACATTTTTCTTGACTATATAAAATGATATGCTCATACAATACTTGTACTTAGGAAAAAATTAACTAAAATTTGGCCTACCTAAAAATGTACACATCAAGTAGTGGTAGGCGATGTCGGTGTTAAACATCGAAACATTGATGTTTTTTGGGGTTTTTTTTATTTGGTTGTTGTTAATGTATATTATTAGATATAACAAAAAAAATCTGATAATTTTTTTTTTGTCTCGATATCAAAATATTATTTTTTGTGCTATTTTTCAACATTCTGTTTCCCCATTTACTTTTTGGTGTATTTTTTCATTTCACCGGTTCTCCATTTTACAACGCTACGCTTATATAACGCTTTCACTGTTTGAGCAGGTTATTCTTCATTCATTGTTTGGGTCATGTTTGGTGTGGATGAGATTTTGTGATCAATATTTCAAACCATTCCAGTAGTCCCATCTGGATGAAATTTTGTACACATACGTAAAGTCGGTGACAATGCATGAATCTAAAAAAAAAATTCAAAAAATCCAAAAAGGGGGG
>JAHWFO010042071.1:425036-510663 GCA_023313115.1 Rhysida immarginata | reverse complement strand
AATGTAACTATTGCGATAAAACATTTGCACGGAAAACAGATAAACAACTTCATGAGAGAACACATACAGGTGAGAAACCATTTAAATGTAACTATTGCGATAAAACATTTTCACGGAAAACACTTCAACAAAGTCACGAGAGAACACACACAGGTGAGAAACCTTTTAATTGTAACTATTGTGATAAAAGATTTTCACGGAAATCACTTCAACAAAGTCACGAGAGAACACATTACAGGTGAGAACCTTTCATATATAGCTGTTGAGATCAAACATTTGCACGTGTAACAACTAAATATCACGAAAGATTGCATACAGGTGAGAAACCATTCAAGTGTAACTACTGTGATAAAATATTTCTATGGATAGCACCTAAACAAATTCACCAGAGAATGCATACAGGTGAGAAACCTTTCATGTGTAGCTATCGCAATCAAACATATGCACATGTAAAAATTAAAAAATTTCACGAAAGATCAGATACAAGTGAGAAGCCATTTAAATGTATTATGAAAAAACATTTGCACAGAAAAGAAACTGAATCATGAAAAAACACACAAGGAGAAACCATGTAAATGGAACTATTGTGATAAAACATTTACAGAAGAATACAAGGCACGAGGGAACACACAGGTAAAAAAAAACATATAAATGTAATTGTGTGTTAAAATGTTTAGATATAGAACCTTTAAAAAAACTCATGAAATGACACATGCATGTGAGAAGCCATTTAAATGTACCTATTGTGAAAAGACATTTGAACTGAAAGCACATTGAAATTCATGAAAGAACACATTCGTATTAGAAACTTTTCAAATGTAACTATTGCATTAAAAGATTTGCACAAAAGATACAGAAACAAAATCATTAAAGAACACATACGTGAGAGAAGCCTTACAAATGTGACTATTCTGGTAAATCTTTCTCAACACTTCACAGCATACAAGATCATGAGATCTTTAACCTGAAGGAGAAGCCTCGTCTATGATTTATTAAAAAAACATTTTACTATGTCATGCACTACGAAAGATTGTACCATGGAAACTAAACGTAGTGATATCAGTTTTGTAATATTCTTTTGCTCCGTTTATTCAAAGAATGAAGTATGAGAAATGGCAGACACGGGGAAATGTTTTCATTATTATTGTATAAATTAAAGGATAAGTCTAAAAATAAAATGTATGAAATGAGAGCATTTACAAAAAAAAGCTTAATCTTTTAATACTGTTATCACAAAAATCATTAATGATAGAAAAAATTTATGGTAATATTAAAAAAATTATCTATATTCTCGTTATACTATTGTTCACAATTTCAAGTTAAAATTATTGAAAATAAACTGACAAAATTATCGCACCATCTACATCTTTTGATAGGCGAGTGTTAGGCATAGGGTAATGTGGGGATAAAATATCTAGACAACAATGGTGGGATGATGTGGTGTGTGTACAAGTGATTTTGAACATATTGATTTACTCTTTTGTGATGTTGCAAGCATTTATGGAGGCAACAATGAGAAGACAGGGATAAACATGATGGTTTATTCCTAAAGAAAAGTCACCAAACAAACAAACATTAACTCTTAATAATGAGAAACACGACCCCGTGCCTGGATTACAGCTTGCAATCGTCTAGGCATCGACCGGATGACAGCGGCAATGCTTTCTTGAGGGATTCTTTCCCATTCCTCCTGAAGAGCCGTTTGCAACTCCGCTAACGTCGATGAATGGTGTCCTCGAGCACGAAGTCGTCTTCCAAGCATATCCCAGACGTGTTCAATAGGGTTGAGGTCAGGACTTCGTGCTGGGTGTGGGAGAACATGAATGCCGACATCTTGGAGGTAGTCGCTAACGATGCGGGCAGTGTGAGGTCTTGTGTTGTCGTGCTGGAAAAGGAAATCCTCACCAATGAATGGTGCAAAGGGCATCGCATAATCTTGAAGGATGAGACATAACGTGCGGCTGTCATTGTTCCGTGGTCAAGAATGTGTAGCTCTGTGTGGGCCTCCAAAGTTATTCCTGCCCACACCATGACAGATCCACCACCAAATGCAACTGTAGGACTGATGTTGCATGCTGCATATCGCTCCCCTTGTCGTCTCCATACTTGTTGGCGTCCATCCGGACCGTGTAGGGTAAAACGTGACTCGTCTGAAAACCGTTGCTCTACTGTCCAACCAACATGCTCAGTGCATGACGTAGTCTTGCTACACGATGTTCTCTGGTGAGAGAAAGGCCTGTTGCTGGTCGTCTGGCGTGCATTCCGGCTTCTCTTAACTGTCTTCTTACAGTTCGGGCTGAAATGGTCACATTTCTGGTCTCTTGAAGCTCAGCAGCGACTTGAGTGCTCGTGGCCATGCGACATCTCAAGACACGAAGACGAAGAAAACTGTCATCTCTTTCTGTTGTACACCGTGGGCGACCTTGTCCTGGTCGTCTATGGTAAATTCCAGTTTCTGCGTGTCGTTGCAAGATCCTACCGACACTTGAATGGTTGACTTGCAGAATCTGTGCAATCCGTCACTGGCTGAACCCAGCATCGGCGTAAGCAACAGCTCTAGCTGCGTCCTCTGCTGACACAAACCGCCTAGGCATGCCGGAAGACTAGCAGAATGTCTTGGTACTCGCGCTTGGGAGACAGAAGGACAAGAGCACAAATCCAAACGTTGTTACCTGGTCACCAGAAAGTTGTCCGAATGTCGTTCTGAGCTAACTCTGGCCGTATTTATGCTACCTTAGATGATGCAAATGTCGTAGGTGTTGCATCAGTTGGGTGAAACCATCATGACTTTGTATGGCCAGTGTCATCATCGCAGTATTTGCATAAGTTGTATTTTTTGCGTTATTCGTGTGTGGTGCGATAATTTTGTCCAGCAGTGTACATATAGAGGGTGTAAATTATCTCCTCCAAAAAAACTACACTATGTTGTAGACGAAGTTCAGGCGATTAAAGTGATATAAGACACTTGGGATCGCAAATGCTAAGCATCGCCGTAAATTGAACCTCAAACTAAGCTGAATGGTGTGGCGCTGCGTAGCACGAGCCAAATTTGGGCGACTGTGTTCGCGCGGCGCGGACTAGCCTGGCTGGTTCCCCCGCTCCCCACTACCTCATTTCCTAGATACTGGACTGTGAAAAACCAATTCATACACGCAGATCTGAACATGACTCACCTTGGTAAGTGTGTGCAAGATCTCCTGATGAACATGGTGCAGACGATGAAGAGCCATGATAATGACCTGGTATCTGGAATATTAAACAACCCGATGGTAATGAAGTGGCATACAAAGTATAGAAAACCGAGGCATATTCTTGATGCCAACTTCGAAGACATTGGCAAAGTTTCCTTCCCGGATTATTGGAAGATGTGATACCACCCACCCCCTCTCCCAATCTTCTGACAATCGTCAATCTCATTTTTTTTTCCATTATGTGGAAGACCTCTTTGGGTTAGTCAGGATTCTTGCCTATTTCAGTGTATTTCATGTGGAATTTATTCTGGTAGGGTGAGCTTCGTGAAAGCACTGCTTTCGTCCCACCCGAAGAAATGTACACTTCACTGTTCGAGTGTCGATTGTCGAACTTATCCTTGTTACTATTTAGCCTAGTGTTGAGAATGGTGTAAAACTGAAACGCGTCGGAAATAAACAATAGAATCTATCGTTTTTGGATCTTCCATTATTTATGTCACAACAATATTAGACCAATGGACCACGTGAATCCCAGAAATGCCGACTTATTGGGGGGGTAATTTCGCCCTTTTGGCCGTTGAGAAGGAGGATGTCACTTCGTTGATGGTGTTTTCCGATTTCCATTCCTTCTTTAAATAAAATCTTATCGCGTTCCTTCCACAGGATCTTGATGTATGTATGAAACTGTCTCATTATGTAGGGCTGCTAGCCTATTTCTTTTGTACCCTGAAGAAGGCGGGAATAAAGCCGAAACCAGTTGGTTTTTAAAACTAAAACTAAAATGTTGTACTGTAAGGCCTCTTTAAATTTTGTTATTAAGAACAGTACAGAGAACAACATCCTCACAGCTACATTTCCTTCAAATTTACTAGATTTGTATATCGGTCACAGCGTGTAGAAGCATTCTCTTCTCCTGTTAACTCAAGTTATCTCTGATCGCTTCGCTATCTACATTTTGACTCTATTGCAATTTATTTCATGTAATAGATGAAGGAGGTTCATCTGTTTCTGATGTAATTTTAGTGAAAATTATTCAGGGCCCCAATCAATGTTTTGAGCTGCATATAACATCCTTGACGTTTTCTTTTATTTTTTATTCTAAATAATAGATTTATAACTATTCATTTAATCAAAAGGTAATAGATTCATTATTATTATTATTATTATTATTATTATTATTATTATAAAAAATATCTTATTTTTATTATAAATATTATTTTTTACAGCTGAATACTACTGAAGCTGTATTGAATAATAGTTGTTTTTACATGTCATTTTATAGTTAAAAATAAGAATTTTACAATTTCTTCATATAAAATTTAAAATACTAAAAATTTAATTTTTTTATAATTATTTAATTTGATACTTCCAAATATAAATGCCAAATAAATTATTATACAGGGTGATTCAGTCAATTTAGGACCATTTCAGTACTATGATTTATTGACCCATTAATGTTTACAAACTTAGCATTTCAGTATGATATTTTAGGCAGTTCGGAGTTTTTATTCCCGTGGAAAAGTCTTGATGATATGCTCAATGTGGCCACCACGAACGTTTTGAACTGCTCGCAGCCGAATGGTGAAGTTGTTCATAACTCTATCCAGGATTTCTGCATCCACAAGGGTGCAGCAGTCGACGATGCTTTGTCGCAGCTGTTCTAGGGTTCTTGGTGCTGTAGTGAACACACTGTCTTTAAGGAACCCCCAGAGATAAAAAATCACATGGGTTTAAGTCAGGACTCATAGGGGGCCAAAGAAAGCCACCCCCGAATCGATCTGGAAACCTGTTTGAAATGACACGATTTCCGAATTTCTGATTGAGAAAGTCTAGCACTTCATTAGTGGTGTGAGGCCTAGCCCCATCCTGTTGAAACCATTGATGTCGAAGCGGTATACGCCTCCTTCGCAGCTCGAGGATGAAGAAGGTTCCAACATGTTAAGGTAAGCCTGTGACGTTACGGTGCCCTCATAAAAGAACGGACCAATGATGCCTTTTTTGGGTATCGCGCACCAAGCCATAACCTTTCGTGGATGAAGAGGTGACTTATGGATCTCATGAGGGTGCTGGGAACCCCAAAAACGAACGTTGTGTTTATTGACGTCACCTGACAGATGGAAGAAGGCCTCATCTGACACCCACAGGTTGTCCACAATGTCCTGATTAGCTTCCATTTCTGCTCCAAACTCCATCGCAAATTGTTGTCGCTTCTGTCTTCCAGTGTCTGTCAACTCCTGATAAACATGGATCTTATACGGGAACCGGTGCAAATCCTATCTCAAAATTCGCCACGTCGTGGTATACGACAGCCCTTCTTCTATGGATAGGCGGCGACAGATTTTTTGGTAGGGGAATCGACCATCCTTGTGCGAACATTTTCGACAACTTCGGCCGTTCGAACACGAGCTTCGCTCCCGCCTTTTTTCTTGCCTTTAACACATCCAGTGGCACGAAATTGCTTGACAAAATCCATGATTGCTTGCCTGCCTGGTGCGTCTCGACACTTATACTCCTTCCGGAACTTTCTTTGCACGGTTACAGGTGATTTTGTCTCGAAATACCATTCTGCTCTGTTGATAAAGCGGGCGCCATTTTTCAACAATACGATTTTCATACAGCGCCCTTGCAACAATACAAACTCCAACTATTTAGAAATTCGATATGGCGCTCATATTCTTTCAATTGTTTATCCCTAATGCACGTCATTCGAGTGAAATGGTCAGAAATTGACTGAATCACCCTGTAGTAAAAATAAAATAAGTTATTACAAAATCCACTTAATATTCAATGGATTTCCAACAGACGAATTTTAGGGCGCGGTTCTTTTTTCTTGTTATAGAAAAGATTTGATTTTATACATTTAACAATGATTAATTCAAAGAAACTTATTAAATTTCTATAACTGGGGATAAGAGAAGATAACTTTCGAAAACATTCTGTGAATTATACTTGTTTGTTTTATAAATTTTAAATTTCTTTTACTGCGCCATAAAAGTGACTTTCATCTTACTACTGAACGTAGGCCCGAATCTGGCGGGAGCATGACACTTTCCTCCCCCCCTCCCCCCCGCAATTTGCGGGGGGGGGGGGGGGGGGCATTTTATAATAATAATGAATCTATTACCTTTTGACCAAATGAATAATTATAATAATTATATAAATCAATCACTCAGAATAAAAAAAAAATAATCAAGGATGTTAATAAGAAGCTCAAAACATTGATGGAGGCCCTGAATAATTTTCACTAAAATTACATCAGAAACAGATGAACCTCCTTCATCTATTACATGAAATAAATTGCAATAGAGTCCAAATTTAGATAGCGAAGCGATCACAGCTAACTCGAGTTAACAGAAGAGAATGCTTGAGGGGGGGAGGGTTTGGTTTGGTTTGGGTTGGTTTGTTTGGTATTTACGTCCTTTTCAACTGCTATGGTCATTTCAGGACGGCGTTATAGGGGCCGCAAATTTTGCCTCGCAAGGGTTCTTTAACGTGCAGTCGGCAAACGACTACACGGGACCAATGGCTTTACTTCCCTTCCGAAGGGAGTGCGTGATCTCAGGATTTCTCCCTGAAAAATCCTCGTCGTCCTCGGCCGGGATCGAACCCGAGTGCTCGGGCATCAAAGGCGATCACGCAACCGCTGAGCCATCGAGGCCGATGAGGGTGGAGGGCCATCTACGCGTAGGACCTAGTAAATATGAAGGAAATGTAGCTTTTCTTGACTTGAAGATGATCGGCGTCATTAACAATATTCATTCTATCCCATATTAGCTACTCGAAGCTAAGATAAAATTGTTTAAAACGTTGTATTTCTCCACTATGCGATGTGAATCCGCCATGTTGCTTGTTTCGATATTTGAGTTAGTTTTGAACCTGTTGGTAGATAGCGGTATTTGTTGTCACTTCCTTTGTATTGAACGGAAGGCGTACAAGGTTGCACTGTACTTAGTCACTGCCTTTACATTTAGCGACTCTTTGGCGTTTGATAGGGGTCTGCGTCTCTTTTGGGTATTTTTGAAAAACGACCTCGTTTTCCAATTAGCGTCTGTTACGCGTCTGCGTCTGTTGGCCATCGGTCACGCGTCTTTTCAAGCGGCGTGTTGTTAAAGTCAATAGTGATTGAATCAGAGACATCAGATTGCATCGAAACTGTTGTTAAATTCTCTGATGAGCTACGTTAATCTCATCGGAATTCTGGGTTGGAGAGTATGGTTTGCAACAACCCGAAGCGATGTTTTCTTCGTTGAATCAGATCACGTTTGCTAACAAAAAATGGTGGCGACATATGCTGTGAAGAACCCACGGCGAAGATATAGAACCACTCTACGTAATAAATCACTTTTACCTACTTTTTAGGTAGTAAATCTAAATTATAGACCATGCTTAGTTAAAATATCTTCGCTATTACTTCTTTTACCATTTAAAATTCTTCTCGTAAAAATTCAGAGCCGTAGCGAGAAGAGGGACCTACGGGCCTTAGCTCAGGGCCCTTGCATAAGGGGAGGTGCTAGAGCTGTACAGAATGCAGTGAAGAGGCACAAAATGCAGTAAGGGAGTGCAATTTGTCCAAGGCCGAATTTACTAAGCTATGGCACTGAAATAAGTCGTTGAATTGATATAATTCAACTGCAACGTCAGCCATATTTGTTTTGCTGATGACTGTTTAGGCTTCAGTCGTGTTGTTAATAGCACTACAACACTCGTTGCATCAGTGAACGAAAGCGATGATTTTAACAGCACGCGGAAGATCTGGCCTGGCTAGATTTTTACGCGTTTTTTCAAGCGTCTTTTCTGATCAAGCCAATCAGGTGAATCTACTTCGCTATGGAATCTTCCCCGATTCAATTGGAGAATCATAGCTGCCGTAGCTGCTGTTCGCTGCTTTTATAAAAATTTGGTGAATCATTCACTAGTAAGCTAAAATAATATACATGTAGTAACATATTCAAAGCGTGAACGTGATCGGAGTGGTTGATAGCTTCTTTTTTCCTTCACCTTGAGAGAGCAACAATTGTTTGCAGTGACTCAACCAATCTGATCAGACAAGAGTCAGGATAACGGTTGAAAGTCGCCAGTGCCTACTATTATTATTTCGCTTTGAAATAATAATAGTAGGCACTGAAGTCACTAAATGGAAAACGACCGCGTTCGCGTGCTAGTAACGACGCTTCTTGCAGGCGACGATTGCAAGAGGCTCAAAAGTCGTTGCACATAGCGAGGCGAGACGTCTATAAGTCGCTAAATGGAAAACGGCCGTAACGCTGAAATTACTCGTTGGAAGGCGATCAAATTTTAACGGTATACACAGTTTGATGTACCCTATTATCCCCCCAAATTTAGAGAACCTGAGTTATTAACTTGTTGATCTTGGTGGTAGCATTTTTATTTCTGTTCTTATCTCGGATATCGTTCAAATTCGGAGCCATGTTCATATGAACTTTTTTGCTTACAATCACCCATACTAACTCCCCTAAAAGTTTGTACGATGAATTTTGAATCACCCTGTATAGGGTGTTTAAAAAAAAAATTAATGGGCTTTCTTCTTTATATAAAATTAATCTATTATCTTAATTAATCATCGGCCTGTCAGTCTTTATTAAAATCACGGAAGATATTTATAATGGAAATGAAGGGTGCGTTCGACATGTGCACCTAGTGACGTCACTCAGTGCGAGTCATCATCATCATAGGTTCTCTGCTTTATGCAGGTCCTATTTGCCCCTTCTCCATTTTTCTCTGTCTGCTGCTCTTCTCTTCAATTCTCTGTAACCTCCTCCATCTTTTAGAACGTCAGTCATCTTCATTCTCCTTCTTCCTCTTTTGGCCTTGCCTTCTACATGCCCTCCATCACATCCTTCAACAAACAGTCTCTACTCAATACATGTCCTATCCAATTTCTTTTTCTTTTAGTAACGATGTCAATCAGCCTTCTCTCCTTCCCTACTCTTCTCAACACTTCCTCTTTTTTTAGCCTATCCCACCACTTGATATTCAACATCTTCTTCCAAGTCCACATCTCAAAAGCTTCAGTTCTTTCCTTATCTCTCTTCAATCATGTCCGCGTTTCACAGCCATGTACACTCCATACAAAACATTTTACTATCTTTTTCCGTAGGGTTATCTCTACTTACTGTTTAATATTTTGCTCTTCTTTCTATACGCTTCTTTTGCCATACCAATGGGTGCTCGTATTTCTTTTTCACTCCTCCCCAACTCTCTGTCACTTCCGTTCCGAGATATTTAAAACTTTCCACTTGTTCCAGTCTTTCGCCTTTCACATACACCTCCATATTTTCAAACTCACCTACTCGCATAACTTTTGTTTTCTTTTGATTTATCCTTAATCCATATCTTTCCTCTATTTTTTCTAATTTATTCACCATCTCCTTCAAGTCTTCTGTGTTGTCAGCCAACAGGATCATGTCATCCGCAAACCGAATACACTCGATCGGCGAGTCAGAGCCAACTAAAAATACTACTACGCATTTTTAGTCGGCTATGGTGCGAGTGGTGAAAAAAGTGAAGTGCGTGTCATGAAGAACAGGAAAGAACACGAAAGTGGATGTACACCTCACTAGTACTACTTAGGGTGTGTCTAAAAGTCCGACCGGTCGCGAAATTTTGGAGCCAACAGTTCAGTCCTGTTGAGTCCGTCACAAAGCTTATTTTGGAGCCAACAGTGACTGACTCGAAATGCTGACTATGTCCGATCGACGCGGGAACGATGCAGGCATACCCTTATTTTTGATTTTCTCCCGATTCGGACGACCCTCGATTCATAACGCGACCGGTCACGCTAATCGCCACCGGCTTTGGATTACCGGTCGAAATTAACGCGACCAATCGCGTTATGAATCGAGGGTTGTCCGAATCGGGAGAAAATTTAAAATGAATAAAGCCAGCTACGTATGCCTGCATCGTTCCCGCGTCGATCGGACATAGTCAAAATTTCGAGTCATTCACTGGTGGCTCCAAAATGAGCTTTGTGACGGGCTTTGACTGGTCGCGACCGGTCGGACGTTTTAGACATACACTAAGAGTGGAATGCCTACTGCTCAAAACCACCCCGTGCCTGCATATAACAAGCCAAAATCGATCATTACACGGTAGATATTGCAATGTCAATTTAAACGATACACCAGAAATAATTATACTTGTCGGCTGTTTAATAATAACTGTAAGGCCTGGGTCACACTAGCGTAAAACGCCACGTAAATACGCCGACGTAAGGACGTCGCCAACCACGGCGCCATGCTATTTAGCGGAAGTGACATCACTGGCGTCGTTTCGTCGGCGTATTTACGTGGCGTTTTACGCCAGTGTGACCCAAGGCTAACTCTAAACTATCGCTCAACCTCTAGGGCAGGCCCTTCTTGAAACGCACTAAGCGATTCTGCTCCTAACCTAGGATCATTTGGTGCGCGCACGAAACGCCCGGTAGTGCGCGCATCCACGATGACAAACATAAAGCTCCCTATCCAGAGCTTTAGGCAAACACAGGTTCCATGACGAACACGTTTAGTGGACGCACAAAGGCATTTAGTGCGCGATGTCGAACGCGCCCGAATGAAAACGACGTTGGTTTTTCCTGCTTTGTCCTCACGGCGACGTCAGAGACCACGTGATCTTCCACGTCAGCATTCAGACGGTCGGTCTTGAGCGCATAATTCAAAAGCCCATAGCCAACTAAAATACGGGCCCAAAAGTATTTTTAGTTGGCTATGTCAAAAGCCTAGGGCAAAGACCACAAAACAGGAAGAAGTAACCGTGACGTCGGAACCATGGAGTCTTAACTAACTAATTTTGCATGCAGCTAGAGTTACTGGATATAGAAATTTCTATTCTAGTCTATTAAATTTCTATATCCACTGACTCTACATGCAGCTAATGCAGCCTGAGAATTTTGCTCTTGGCGTTGAAATATTGTTGTTAATCTCACTGTTTGTTAAAATGCTTTTAAGCAGTTTAGAGTGCCCGATTTGTAAATGACTGAATAATATTTTTAAATAATAATTACAATATTAATTTATATAATCATTAAAAAAGTTAAGCGACTTTCTTTTTTCAATATTTTGCGTCTTGCGGGGTCATCCGGAGCCTACGAGAAACACCCTTTGTTTCTCGTAGGCTCCGGGCCATCGCACAGTTCGCACCCTTGATTCAATGGGTCTATGCTAGGACGATAATAAATTTATTATCGTCCTAGGTCTATGCATGTATTTTAATTTGCTTAAAATTCATAAAAAAAAATGAAAGAAACGGTTTCGATAATCACTGTTTTCGGAATGTAAAAATTTTGTGATTTCTTTTTCAAAAATAAAACTGCGTTTCTTAGTAACTCAATTTTATCATTTGGCCAAGAAGGCAACTGATTGTTTGTGACGTCACCAATCAGCAACCAACCCCAAGCTTGGCCTTTAACGAGCTTGCAGCTGCAGACTTGCGGCATTATTTAAGTTGTTAATATTATTATTATTATTATTATTATTATTATTAAAAGCTTTTGTTTAACTTGACATCTCTGTTTGTTTGGGTCAAATCTTATAATCAATATTAAACCAACTTCCCGAGAAGCTAGAGAGCTGAAACTTTGTACACATGCGCAGGACCGATGACAATGCATGTTAAAAAATTTTCTTTTCAAATCGGTTCACTGTTTCGTGTTCTAATGGTACTAATTCATTACTACGTATTGTCCAATTGCCACAACAAAGAATTCGTTATGATGAGGGTTAAATGTATCCGTTGTTTATTGTTACAAAATTATGCTATATTGTTGATGAGATATAATAATAATTAAACATGATAAAAGCGTGGTTTTAAAAAAACCCCTTTTTACATAACTTATTCGTGCTTCTAACTATTTATAGTTTAACAAATTACGTTGTGGAAAAAATCTCTCTCTCACTCTCTCGTCTCGATTTTAACATGATAGTTTGATATTAAATTTGTTTATATTGGCTAAGGTCAAAAACCCTCACCGGTGAGAGAATGATGACGTAATTTCTAACTGGGCTAACCGTCTTTTTCTCGGTGAGGACGGTGAGACTAACCGGTTAGGCATAACAGCACTAACTGGCGTTTCTGACCGCGTTAAAATGACGTCACAAATTTCTCACTGGGATTTCTGACCGACCAAGCGCTAACTCTTCTCACCGGTGAGAGTTTTTGACCTTAGCCATTATAAAATAATTATTAATGACATATAATATTGTAATAAATTAATTTTATTAAATTGATAGAATTATGTAAAATTCTGAAATTGAATTAAATGGATTTTTAATACGATTATTAAATTTTTGGAACTTTTTATTAAGTACCGAAAGGTGCTTTATGCTACCTGTGTGGGGAAACGTGTCTGTCTGTCTGTCCGTCCGTAACTCTAACTTCTCCAAGGCTATGAAAGATTTTCAAAATCTGTTTTCGTCAGTCCATGAATATCGTTCATGGCACGAACCAATCACAATTATTATCTTAATCGGTTCATTGGCACGTGCACAAATGGTACCTCAATTTTCCCGCCAAGCAATTTTCAATGGGAAGATATGTTAAGGAATATATCAAACAAATCGTAATGACGAGATAGAAGCGGTTATTCATTACTACTTTCGTCAGTCGATGAATATGGTACATGGCACGAACCAATCACAAATATTATCTAAATCGGTTCAATAGCACGTGCATTAATGCCTTCACGACCACACCTAGCAATTTCCAATGAAGAGATATATTAATATATCAAACAAATCGTAATGACGAGATAGAAGCGGATATAAATTACTATTTTTGCCAATTAATAAATATGGTTCCGGGAATGAACCATTTTGAAAATGGTTGAAATCGAAACAATAGCACGTGCCCTTATGATAAATATATACACTAAAATATTTTCAATGATAAGATATGGCATGTAATATATCAAACAACTTGGAATGATGTGTCATAAATGAATATAACGTAAAATTAATGATAATCCAAATTGGTTTAAAGGTACGTGGTTTAATGAATCATTATGGTCCATTAGAAACTTACAGTGTTAACATACGGCGGTTTAAAGTATGGTTCCGCGAATGGTTTAGTCATTCCTTAATGGTTTATTATTATTATAGCAATTTTCGTTGTAAGTTGATTTTTCCACTGAATAAACTTATTTATCAGTTAAATTTATCAGATCTGGACGTGAGGAGTATGAAGATGTTCAAGTTTAAACGAGAAGCTTCAAAATGCATGTTTATGTGTAGACTTTGTTCAGAGTAGAAAACTACGTCAAAAAATTACAGTTTCAATGACGATTGATGAAAAGGAAGAGAAAGTTGTAGATGTTAAGTGACATGAGTGCCCTGCTACAGAAGGTAAACTGTGACCATCTTAACGATCAACTTGCAAGACTTTTGTTTTACACTATCCATTTTTTGTGCGGATTACGAGCTAAAACATTAGCAAGCATCGACTAAGGCAATGCAACGACAAGACTGTGATGTGTTATCTGATTTATGACGTTATGCGAGCTGACCATAGTAATAGAAGGGAGCTGACTGACATTTTAGTGGGTGGGCCTAAGTAGCAAATTATAAAAATTAATAATAAAAAAATGGTGAGGATTTGAGAAGCGAAAAATTTTGTGTATTATCTAAGAGATGTGTTCTTTAATTTCAAAGTATTTGTAAAAATCATGCATAGACCCCATTATTCTTTTTATTTATGTTTTATTACAATATTTATTTTTAATTTTTTAAAACATTCTTGGCATTTTTTTTGCGACGAATTTTATTACTCTATTTAAGACTGTTCTCCCTCTTCCCTGTTGCCCTATGTATCGACCATGTATCGTGCGTCCGCCCCGCTGTCCTCTGCGTGACATCATGGCCCAACAACCAATGACAGTAAGTTCGCCGATCGCTGCGGCTTTGTGTGCTTTGGAAAGGCGAAAGATTCGTTTCGTGACTAGAATTCAACGAAATCAGCGCTGAAATATAAAGGAACTGACGACTTTCGTTAACGATATTGAACGGGTTCAAAGTCTGTTTTGAATCTATATTCGCTGTTAACATTCCCACGTCCGTGGGGCCACATTTGCTTTCAGTGAGAAAACAGCGTGTCTGGAGCCGTTCACGTGTTTTTTTGTGAGACCTGAAGTGATAAATCGTAGTCTAAAAGACCAAGGGAGAAGGAAAAGAACAAGTAATCCAAGTGATATATTGAATTCTTAATATTTGTAACGTTTTTATCTTGTTTCTTTTTATGTAAAGTTTTTATTTTTGCATTGATTAACTATCATAATTGTCCCTTTTAGCTAATTGACGACCACTCGCTACGGCCAACTCCCGCAGCCCGCTTGTGATTGGCGCGCACACCAGTGTATAGTGAAAACGAGAAACGAAATGTGTCTTTCAGGAGAAAGTGAAATCTACGCTGCCTTTTGGCGTAGTTTTTTTAATTTAATTATTTTTGCTTTTTTAATTTAAAGAAGTTGAACAGAAAATTTTTAATTAAAATTCGTTCAAAAATACATTTTGTAACGAAAAATGAATATAAAAATATTATAAATGATTATAAAAAACGATTATATCATAAAAAAGGATCATTGCATAAAAAAATTAACAAAATAAAATGTACTGAAACCGATTATATCATATAAAATTATTATAAATGATTATATATTCATTTTTCGTTACAAAATATATTTTTGAAGGAATTTGAATTAAAATAAAATGCGAAATTTTTTTGATGATTTTTTTCTTTAATCAATAACGTTAGTTTTTATTAATGCAGTATAGTTTAAAAATTATAATTTTAATAAAAAATATTGAATGTATTTAATTTAAATTTTAAAAATTAAATATTTTAAAATTATAATTTTATTAAAAAATTACTAAAGCATTTAAATTAAAAATTAAATAAAAATATACGCCAAGAGGCAGCGTAAATTTTATGTTTCTCCTGAAAGACAAATTTCGTTTCTCGTTATGACAAGCGTAGTGAGCGGCCATCAGTTAGCTAACACCCGAGGCCAACGAGATAACAAGGCCTGGAAGCGAAAAAGTCACCTGATCAACTGGGTGCTAGGAACAATCCAACCTTCATTGTTTCCAACAAAAAGAAAAACACTGATTGTTAACATCCAATAAGGAGACAATGAAGATCGGATTGTTGCTACCACCCAGTTGGTCAGGTGAGGTTTTCGCTTCCAAGCTTTGTTATCTCGTTGGCCTCGGCTAAAAACGTAGGAAAAATTTAGGCGCGAAAAAACTCACCTGATCATCTTAGCCCGAGTAACAATGTAACCTTCATTGTTTCCAACAAATGAAAAATTGCTGATTGATTGTTAAAATCCAAGACGGAAACAATAAAAGTTACATTGTTACTCGGACTGAGATGATCAGGTGACTTTTCTGCGCCAGGGCCTGTCTTTCTCCGGGGCTACGGCTAAAGCGGAAGATTACCGATTAAACGGACAGTCCTCTGTAAATGAAAGGGGGGGGGGGGTCAAATAGATTCATTAATTTAGACGTTTATCTTAAAAAAATATGCCTTTGCACTTTCTTTTGGAGCGGAATTAAGGCGTGATACGGTTATGATGCGCTCTGTTCCGGGGTAGTGATACTTCTGAGGGGCAAGTATTGCATTTCGTTTCTAAGCAGCAGCATCTGTAGATAAAATTCAGAGATAGGATTCTCTCTACCGTGGCCTTCGAGATATTAGGGCTTGAAATCGCGTGTCGAGGCATTTTCAACTTTTTACCGCCAGTTGTTTATCTCTATGGCTTTTTTGGCGCTCTTTAGGGATAAAGAACCACAAGATACTCTCGTCCTCATGCTACTTTATCCGACTTAAAATTTTACCTTGGATTCCCCATAGGATTTCCCTGATGATCCCCCTCTAGCGTTAAAAAGTTGAACTTCCGCTGGCACGGAGGAAATCATTGAAATGATACGCGATGTGGAGGCCTAATATCACGAAGGCCACGCTCTCTACATGGTAAGTGGGGCATGCTCTCCACCGCGGCCATCGAGATTGGGCTTGAAATTCCCTGCCGAGGCATTTCAATTTTTGGCGGCTAGTTGGCGCTCTTCAGGGATAAACAACTACTTTCTATCTCATCCCCATGCTAATTTATCCGACTTTATCCTCCAAAATTCTGGCTCTCACGACAAAATTAGGTCTAATAAAGAAAACTACCTTTCATGGAAATGGTTTTATAAGGAAATTCTCAAGATATTGTCAAATGGATAACGGAATAAAATTTCTCTAAATATGTGAAGAATAACCTACCTTCATACATTCCTGCCTGTACTTATTGGGAGGTTTTCCTTGTTATAAAAGAACATTATCACTTTAAAACTTTACTGAAAAATTACTGAATTTCTTATATTTATTTACATATACAGGGTGTTTTTGAATTGAGTACAGATTTTTTGGGAGATGACAGAAGAGGTCCTTAGAAGTATTTTTTGTCATATGAACATGGGGTCCCCGCAGCTCCGTTTACTTATAATACTACATTGAACAATCAAATTACACCGGGACGCAGGGTGCGTTGGTAGGCCTAGATTCTTTTATTTTTAGCAATTAACACAAGCAATCTACTGTAATAACTTTTAAAGTAATTGTTTGCAAAGAAATTTCAAGGTGCACGTGCTTGTTTGTTGAAAAGTCTTAGGACAAACTTCGTCAAGGAGATTCCATGGTATCCAACCCCTTTGTAAAATACGATTAGTCCATATGGAAATGAACTAATCGCATTCTGGGAAAGCAGTAGGTAAAGATTTGCTTTAAAAAGTTCACTTGATGTACTTTTTATATGTGTAAAGTTAAACAAACAGTATGAATCGTTTTACATGGAATGATTATACAGACATGCATCTGTGTCTCGGTGCTGCTGGTACAGTGGATGGTGCAAGGCGTTTGTATGCTGAACGTTATCCCAACAGAATTCTTCCCAATTCACGAACATTTGGCGCAGTAGATCGTCGTCTAAGAGAAACAGGCGCATTCGCTGATGATAATCATCAGCGTGGACGTCGTCGGTAGTTACGCTACCCTGAATTAGAGGATGAAGTTTTGGAAAGGTTTAACCGAAATCCATCGACAAGTACTCGTGCGGTCGGAGCTGCTCTGAATACTAGTCATACCACTGTATGGAACATTTTACATGACAACCTGCAACATCCGTTCAAGCTTCGAAAGGTGCAGGAATTATGTCCCAATGATCTTGGTCCCCGGCGTGCTTTCGCGGAATGGTTTATGCAGCAACAGATGAGGCAACGTTTACGCGAGAGGGAATGTTCAATAGCTACAATAGTCATCTGTGGTCTCATGTCAACCCATGTGCAACACATGTTAACAGTTTTCAGCATCGTTTATCGTTGAATATTTGGGCTGGCATGATTCACAATGTTCTGATTGGGCCATATCTCTTACCATGCCGTCTTAACGGGCAAACATACCTTGGTTTCCTGAAGGAGGAGCTCCCTGGTCTTCTTGAAGATGTTCCACTAGTGACCAGACATTTGATGTGGTTTCAACAGGACGGCGCACCTTCGCATTACACAAGAGCAGTTAGAGATTACCTAAATGAGACATATCCTGGTCGTTGGATTGGTCGTGGCGGACCAGTTGCTTGGCCACCGAGATCGCCAGATCTCACACAGATGGATTTTTTTTATGGGGAAGCATAAAATCAATGGTGTACTCCGAACCCGTAGATACCAAAGAAGAATTGGCGGCTCGTGTTGTCGCGGCAGCAGGTGACATCAGCGACCGTACAAATCAACTGTTTCCACGCGTACATCAATCCATCATAAGGCGTTACGAATTGTGTGCTATGAATCAAATGGCGGTCATTTCGAACAATTACTGTAGATTGCTTGTGTTAATTGTTAAAAATAAAATAATCTAGGCCTACCAACGCACACTGCGTCCCGCTGTCATTTGATTGTTTAGTGCAGTATTGGAAGTAAACGGAGCTGCGGGGACCCCATGTTCATATGATAAAAAATACTTCTAAGGACCTCTTCTATCATCTCCCAAACAATCTGTACTCAATTCAAAAACACCCTGTATATCTGCCCTCTTATATATAATTGTCACATTTTGGTAAAGATATAGAATATGAACAAAAGTAAAAAATGAGAAACAAGATGAGAGGCCAAGACCATAGATCATGTTCGGCCGTAGCGGTAAATTGAGGCGAAGCTCAAAACGAAATGAGTTTTGAAAACTGATGTTTGAAAAAATATATTTAAAAAACTACTTAAGTTATAAAAATTTTACAAGTCGAATTAGAGTTACTTGATGGCCCTTTATGTTATAAAATAATAAAATTGGTAGGTGATTTTTTGTCTCAGTTGCCCTTTAAATAGTATTGAATCAGTTACGAACTTCGCTTCCCGTTCTCTCTCTTCCCTGTTTTTACTTTGATTTCTCGCCACTGATTGGCCCTTTGGGTGTATATATACCCTTGTAAACATTGGATAATATCCAATGGATATTTTATCATACTGAAGAAAGTCACTTGGTGACTGAAATATATATGTATATGAAGAATAAATTTTTCTTGTGGACAAGTGGACTGAACTCTCTTCTTTTGCGCGTTAAGTATCCACAGTTTAATAAGGTGTTTGCATTCTTATTTTACTTTAAAAGGCTGCTTGGACATAAGTTATAAAGTTGAAATTTAACGTACAATTGTGTAATACTACCACATTGATGGAAAAAATCCAAAACTGGAGCTAAGTTTCTCAAAAAAAAAAACATAGAAATTAATAATCTGTATATGAAATAGACTTGATTTATGTTTGTTTGCTTGCATGTGTGAACAATTAGCCCGTCGTTTTAGCTTCAGTAATCGGCTTGTCGTGTTTTGTATGTTGCGTCGACAATGGTTGATGAAATTAATACATGCCGTTGCCGACGAAAAATAATAGGCCCTGGCACTGAAAAGTCACCTGACCATCTTGGTCCAAGCAACAATGTAACCTTCATTGTTTCCAACAAAGGAAAAATTACTGATTGCTAAAATCCAAAATGGAAACAATGAATGTTACAATGTTGCTTCGACTAAGAACATCAGGTGACTTCTCAGTGCCAGGTCTACGATGCTTGCCTTAATGATTCATCTTTTAAGGGGGATAGTTATAAAATGTGATAAATAAATAAATAAACATCAGTATTATTTCTTTTTTTATTAAAATGTTTTGCGGAGATGTAAGAAATTATTCTAAAACAAATAAGAGAATACAACTTCTAGGCGTGCAGCTGCTCAAGCTTTTCCTGAAAATGTGTGGGTACTTTTCCTCATGAGCTAATAACTGGAGAAAATTTATTTTTCATATGGTTTTTGTAATGTAGTAACTTTCTTTAGAGAAATTATAGATAATGTTTATCTAAACATATCAGGAAATTATAAAGATCTCAACTAATTGTTTGAGAGGGCAATCCTTGCTGCTAAAACTGATATTGTCCATATAAACAACCACATTCAGGATATGATTCCACGGTCTGTGACTGAATACAACTCTATTGAAACGGTTATGTGTTGATAAGGCAGTCAACAGTTCCTCAACTCTCTCAATCCTTCTCTGAAGTATTTTGTAATACAGACAGAACTACTTCAGTTCTTATAGCCTTTCTTTGATATTCTAAAATGTTAAGGATGGAATATCGAATTTTCCTGCTCAAACCCAACTGGACACAAGATTCTAGTCCAAGAATTTTAAAGAATTCTTTTCGTTTTTCCAAAGTGAATATACAGGCTGTCCAAAAAGCCTGGTAACATGCCAGATATATCAAAGCTGCCAGGTAGGCGAGATGTGATGAGTGTGGTTTTTAGATAATAGGGGGGTGGGGAATTCATTGCCGCACTCAAATTTGACTTTGACCCCCAAATTTAAGGTCATCCATTTGCTAACTCGAGAACTATTAAAGAGCGTGCTTTCCCGTCCCAACGGTATGCTTCACTGCAATTCGAATGTGTTAGAAACCTCAGCTAATCTTGCCATATCAACCCTGACCTTGAGTGACCATTAAAAATTGTTTTTAGGCTAATATGGTGTTTCTCTAGAGCAGTGTTTCCCAACCTTTTTTGTGCTATGCCCCACATAAACCTTTCTAAAATTCTTATGCCCACGCCCCACCTCCATAGTTTAAGTGATTAACTTAAATCAGTCGGAAATTTTTCTCTATCTTTAATAGTTTTCGAGTTAGCAAATGGGTGACCTTAAATTTGGGGGGAAGGTCAAATTTGAGTGCAGCAATGAATCCCCCCCCCCCCCGTAACCTATAAACCACACTCACCAGATCTCGCCTAACTGGCAGCTTTGAGATATCTGCCATGTTATTAGACTTTCTGGACACCCTGTACACTTTAGTAAGGATTTTTCATGTGTTCTTATTTATATTCAAATTCAGATATTGCAAAATTTCTTACAACAAACGGATCGAGCAATGCCGGGCATACCAACTAGTTAATACTAAATAATAATAAATGCCATCAAACAAGGATGATAAAAACAATGTATACTTAACCTTGGCAACATAGCGATGACGCTTACTATTTATAAAAATGTCATCAGTGCTGATACAAACAATGTATATGTAACCTTAGTAACATAACGATATCATTAGTCGATTGTAATATAAAGAGCGTTCAAAAAGAAATGAGCCGTAGTCTGGAATGTGCAAACCGGTGACAGAACGGTGATATCGTTGCGTGTGTAATAGAGTGGTTCCGACAAGAGCGCGGAAGTTCAGAGGCCGCCACTAGAGGGTGACGGTCGAAGTCACGTGACTATACAAAGTAAGCAGAAACAACAAGCGTCAATCGTCCAACGGTCATTAGCGTTATTTAAGCAGTGAATAAGTGATATGGAGGCGTCAAAAGAAGAGCAGAGAAGTGTTGTTCGTTTTCTGACAGCGGAAGGAGTAGGGGAAACGGACATTCATCGAAGAATGTCACACGTGTACGGTGAACACTGCATGTCCCTTCCAAGGGTCAAGGCGTGCCACAGGGAGGGAGTGTCAAGTGGGAGGTTCTTGGTCACCCTTCATACAGTGCAGACCTCTCTCCCTGCGATTACGCCATTTTTGGTCCCGTAAAAAAGGCTCTGAGAGGCAAACGATTCACCTCGGACGACGAAGTCAAGCAGTACGTGCGGAACTGGTTCACAACGCAGCTCCGGGAATTTTACGAGACAGCCATTCATCGCCTTGTGTCACAGTGGGACAAGTGGCTCAACAGCCAGGGCCAATACTTCTGACATACAGGTACTGGTTTCTGTTCCTAGGCCTTCGGCTCGTTTCTTTTTGAACGCTTCTTATAGATTTCCTACTCGTTGTTAATAATTCATTGAAACGAATGTTCTATTGCCAAGGCCTCAGAACATTCTATCATCGCATTATCTTGAAAATATTGTCGCATCATCACTCATCGGTTTTCATGGTAACAATATTTCCCTGGTGGAAATATATAGGATTTACAGTTTCGTGAACTTTTTTGCAGAACTTTCATGGTTTTCATCGAAAGTCACCCAAATGGCTGGATTTACAGTTTTGCGCACTTTTTTGCAGAACGTTCATGGTTTTCACCAAAAGTCACCCAGGTGGTGGACATATATAGCAACAGTAACTTCGACGTAACAACTCTCTTCGTTTGTGTCTGTGTGCTTTGCAATCCCAACAATCTGAGTGGACTTATTCACTACTTGGTAATCTGTTCTTGCAATTCGCACTATGCTCTCGATGTATTGAAGCAAAACTTGGTCATTCATCACTTCGTGTGGTCTATCATCCGCCATTTCTTATGTTGACATGTTCATGACTCGCTCACCACCCTCTGAGTTGCAGCAGTGTCTTGGCAAAACCAATTCAGCACCGAGCGAAGGGACTGCTTCCTCTGTCGCCTTTTTACTCTTTCTCAATAGTCTGCTAACTCCATTATCTCCAGTTATTGTCCATTTTTAAAGATTTTCAAGAAAATGGTAAATTCTATGAACTATCAATTCTAAAAAAAAGCCCAAACAACAGGAATTCTGTGTAATGTTACAAATTCAATTTTGTTTTATAATTCTTAGAGGTGGGTGGAATATTCATTACATGCCTTAATCAACGTTATTTATATAAATGATGACTAAGAATGGCGTCGACTGACGTCACAATGTAAACATTTCGTCACTTCTGGAGCGATTTTAATTTTTTTTTCACTTGCATAGAGTTATTATATCGTTAGCATTACATAAAGCGTTGTTTCTTATTTCTTTATGTTATTTGGTAAGAAATATTTGTTTGATTGAGATGATGCAAGCATACTACAAGCATCAACTCTTCATCGGAAGTTAAGCAAAAAGGAATGTAAACGCTGGAATTGACACTCACCTATTGCACAAACATTTTCTTACATTGTTGGCCATGAGATACCTTTTACTAGTAAGGCGTGCCATCATTATTAATATCGATTATTTTCGATAATTATTATTTTTTCGAAATCTAATGTAGACAGTTACTTTCCTCTTGCTTTGAAGATCAACTATGCAAAATTTGGTTTAAATCGGTTCAGTAGTTTTTTTTGGTTATCGCCAGCAAACATTTAATACAGGGTAATTCAAAAGTTACTCTGCAGTGGCTGTTCGCAGGTGGCATTCACTCACAATCGATGCTGGATATGCTTGCCACCGGCCTCACGACATCAGTTAGCACGCAGTTGCATGTTGTGAAACAAACTGCTCAAGTAAAATAAAATTGCAAACACCTTATTAAACTGTGGATAACTTACTGCGCAAAAGAAGAGAGGTCAGTCCAACTGTCCACAAAAAAATTTTATTCTTCATATATGTATACATTTTAGTCACCAAGTGACCTTCCGTATGATAACTGTCAGGTCAGTGAGTATCATACCGAAGAAGGTCACTTAGTGACCGAAATGTATACATATATAAAGAATAAATTTTTCATTTGAATTTGAACATAATATAAATTTAAGGTTCATTTATTTATTGCGTATGGTACATAGAATAAAATCACAGCAAAAAAGAAAGGAAATATGACAATGGATAAAATAGAAGGGGGATTACAGATCAATAACCAGATCGGAAATCCAAGCCAGGGCATCATCAGACACCGTGTAGTTCTGTTAGCCCGCCTGTGAATCGGCGCTCTGGGCAATCTAATATAATATGCTCCATTGGTTGTGGAGTGGGAGAACAGTCACAGAGAGGGTTATTAGTAAACCTACATTTGAAGAGCCATTCTGTGCACCTGCCCTGTCCTGTACGGATCCTGTTCAGCCTAGTCCATAGCTTTCTAGGAAGATCAAAGCCAGGGGGTTTAACTGTTGGGTCTTCAATCAGGTGCTTATTGGTGAAGTTGACTTTGGACCAATATTCCGACCAGGATATGCTGGACGTGTCGTCAAAGGCCCAGACAGGATGTCTCGACAATAATCTCCTTAAAGGGGGATTATTCAGTATTGTGCTGATGGATAGCTCGGGCTTTGTCCTTAAGTGTTGAAGGATCTTGGTTGTTGCCTGTTCTCTTCTGATCCAAGCAGGGGCTGTGTTGCTAAGGGTTGGGAGCCATGGGAGAAGAACGAACTGTGCCTGATATGACCCTCATTGTATGGTTTAGTTGGGCGTCTACCTGTTTAAGATGAGAGCTCCGATTCCAGACTGGAGCACAGTATTCAGCAGTTGAATAGACAAGTGCAAGGGCTGATGTTCATAAGGTGTCTGCTCCACACCCCCAACTGGTCCCCGCAAGCTTAGAGATTAAGTTATTCCTCGTCTTGAGTTTATCTTTTGTCTTTGTGAGATGTAAGGTTCATTAAGGGCACCATATTGTAGCTTAAAGTTTAACTAATGAATGGATACGAAAGTTGAAAGAAATAGAGTTATTGCTAAATATACAAAAATAATAATAAAAAAGTAAGTAAACTTGTCGTGGTTTCCCCTGCTAAAAATACCAAATCTGGTCACGCAGATGGACACGACTGCTGCTCGTTTACCATCCTTGGCTTATTTTTTGCCAGGCATGAATCTCCATCTAGGGAGGGAAACGTTCGAGAATAATTTTCGTGACGTTAGCAACTCTATTTCAGGCCTGTCTCCATGTTGCTGAATACCATAATTTTGGTGCAATATCTTCTACCTCATTTTTATTGATTTTACCTAATATTTAATGTACTATTATGCAATTTAAAGTTTGTATAGCAGTGACGTTACATAATATTTTTGAAATAAATGGAGCCCTGCTGCTTCATCCAGCGGAATTCTTTTTAATTGAATAAATAAAAGGACTTGAATAGCAAATTGGTAATTGATTTTTAATAAACCTACGCGTTTCGTGGTAACATCATCAGGGTAGGACACAACTACATTCTGTCAAGGATTGAGGCCTTGTATTTATGGCCATGCCCCTCCAAACAGAAACAAGTTCCAATAGAGGGGTTTATATGAAGTACTATACAACCATTAGTCATCAACAAGCATAAAATAATTCGAACACTAAGATGAACCGTTACAATTCGTTGATAAGAACAATACAAGGATAATAGAAATCATATAAATTATACAAAAATAAACCAATAAAACTATTAACATTAAAATAAAAACATCTATAACCAAATATACAAAAGCTGTAGATTTTACTATCGGTATATGAACAATTTAACAATTTACGAAAATCGTGATGTGTCATCGATTATTTATGTAGGCGGTGTTATGCGGATCTTATACGCGGAATTAGTTATTCTGATAATATCGATGTTGTTTATGAACCATCTCTCTGGATATTCCTTATCACATCATTAACTATATCTAATATCGAATTATTCACAAAATTTGTCTGATTATTTATAAGTTTCTCGCCTGCCTTAATGTATCTTCTAATTTCCAAGGCCTCAAAGGTCAGGATCCGTTTACGGTCACGCTCCTTCCTGACAATGGTCATTATGTCTTCGATGGCGCCGAATCGATGTTTGCTGTTTATGAGATAGATGGCAAAAGCAGACTTCCCATCATTTAATTGCTCATCGTATTCTTCCTTAAATGACCTTCTAGTCGATCCAATATAAAACGATCCACAATTGGGACAAGATAATCTGTATATACCGCAAGACTTGTAATCATCATCGGCCTCACTCGTATATTCGCATTTGTTGTTGGTCTTGTGCGCAATTTTGATACATTTGTTACGAAATAAATTGCTGATCCTTGTCACTTCAGATCCCGTGTAAGTGAATACCGCGTACTTGTGGTCGCTGTCGTCTCTTTGTTTGTTGTGTCTTGGGCGTCTAGTTCTATTTAATATTGACGAAGTATCCGCATCTGGAAACGAGTTTCTTCTTGCCACGTCGAAAGTAAGGCGTATCTCCTCTTTCCTGTCCTTAGCCGTAATGCAGTAACTAAGTGCCCTGTTGGATTCTTTTAAAGCTGCAACGGAGAGCAATTTTACCAATAGAGCTTTTTCTTGCAATGTAGCCATGATGTGCAGATAATATTTAATGGTCGTGTACAATCGCCTTCTTCCTATCCAACGAATAATGACAATGGGCATGCGTTGTTAAGGAATGGTGTTTTATTTGCTCAGTATATGCGCATCATTTGAATTATCAGTAGTACATATTTTGTCTCATTTGAAACAGTAGAAGCTCTCCAGAGTGGGAAATTTATTTCTCCCTAACCCTGTGCAAACGAAATGTATATGATAAGAAGGTAATAAATAGATTAATATGTTTTCCATACAGTCAAGTCGTGGCTATCAATGTAATTCCAATGGTTTTTTTTTCTTAATTATTCTTTAAGTAATTATGTATTAAGTATGTAATTTCGGGGTTTTTTTTGCATTAAAAGTTCTTTATTTTTTAAGTGGGTTCGCATATTTATATCTCAGGCGATTAAAACTCCCTAATCAATATCTTTTGCTTATTTTCTTACAGGGATAACAGAAATATAAATTCAAGAAGGGTTAGGAAGACAATGGATAATAAACTGTCTTTCCCGAAGCATATAACGGATAACAAGCGTATTTTGGACGATTTATTTGTAACAATTAAAAATGTCTTAACTGGTACGACATCGATTACAATGAAAGAGTGCGATGGCTTAATCAAGTACCAGATTAATCCACATCCAAATCAACCTAAAGTTCTCATTTTATATGAAAAATCAGCAGAAGCAAGCAAAGATAGATCGAATCGCTGTTCGCAATTAGACCAGAAAACCGAAACTGGTGATCATGAGGATATTTGGCATTTTTCACCAAACGCTGAAACGATATTAATATCTCCGAGAAAACAGTTACAGTCATATGAAAATGATGTGGCTAAATCTTGCAATGTTAATGCATTTGATATTTCAGATGATTTATTAATGACAGACATTTATGAAGCCAGCAAAATACACGGGAAAGATGATTTTGTAGGCGGTGATTCATCTTTTCTTTTAGGGCATCATTCGGAAAATGGTGAATTTCTAAGCTTAACAGACGAAGTAGATATCGGCAAGAAAAAAGGAAACGACGCCATTCTTAGAAAATCTAAAGAAATAAAAACTGTAAACACAAACTTTTCTGAAAACAGAGTCATAAAAAGACAACACGTAAACTTAGAAACAAGTGAATATAAAAAGGAATACTGCAGTGGTTATTCAGATAGTTGTGAAAAATCTAACGACAGTCTACGCAAAGAGTTAACACAGATTAGAAATAAAAAGAAATGTGCAAATAACACTAGGATTTCAAAAAATATGTGTCATGAGAAAATTCACACAGAAAAGAAAGCCTTCAAATGTAATTATTGCGATAAAACCTTTACAGGTAAAAGCCATATACAAACCCACGAGAGAACACATACAGGTGAGAAACCTTTCACGTGTACCTACTGCAGTCAAGCATTTGTACATAAATTAAGTAAAAAAATTCACGAAATGACACATACAGGTGAGAAACCATTTAAGTGTAACTACTGCGAAAAATCATTTACACAGAAAATAAATAAACAAAATCACGAGAGAACACATACGGGTGAGAAACCATTTAAATGTAACTATTGCGATAAAGCATTTGCACGGAAAACAGATAAACAAAGTCACGAGAGAACACATACAGGTGAGAAACCATTTAAGTGTAGCCATTGCGATAAAACATTTTCGCGGAAAACGCTTAAACAAGATCACGAGAGAATACATACCGGTGAGAAACCTTTCAAATGTAACTATTGCGATAAAACATTTGCACGGAAAACAGATAAACAACTTCATGAGAGAACACATACAGGTGAGAAACCATTTAAATGTAACTATTGTGATAAAGCATTTTCATGGAAAACACTTAAACAAAGTCACGAAAGGAGGCATACAGGTGAGAAACCTTTTATGTGTATCTACTGCAATCAAGCATTTGCACATAGATTAAGTCAAAAAATTCACGAAATGAAACATACAGGTGAAAAACCTTTTATGTGTAGCTACTGCAATCAAGCATTTGTACATAAAATAAGTAAAAAACTTCACGAAATGACACATACAGGTGAGAAACCATTTAAGTGTAACTACTGTGAGAAAACATTTTCGCGGAAATCGCTTAAACAAGATCACGAGAGAATACATACTGGTGAGAAACCTTTCAAATGTAACTATTGCGATAAAACATTTGCACGGAAAAGAGATAAACAATTTCATGAGAGAACACATACAGGTGAGAAACCATTTAAATGTAACTATTGCGATAAAACATTTGCACGGAAAATGCTTCAACAAAATCACGAGAAAACACATACAAGTGAGAAACCATTTAAATGTGACTATTGCGATAAAATGTTTTCATGGAAAAGACTTAAACAAAGTCACGAAAGAAGGCATACAGGTGAGAAACCTTTTATGTGTAGCTATTGCAATCAAGCATTTGCACATCGATTAAGTAAAAAAATTCACGAAATGACACATACTGGTGAGAAACCATTTAAGTGTAACTACTGTGAAAAAACATTTGCAATGAAAATAGTTAAAGAAAATCATGAAAGAACACATACCGGTGAGAAACCTTTCAAATGTAACTATTGCGATAAAACATTTCCACGGAAAACAGATAAACAATTTCATGAGAGAACACATACAGGTGAGACATCATTTAAGTGTAACTATTGCGATAAAACATTTGCACGGAAAACAAATAAACAAAGTCATGAGAGAACACATACAGGTGAGAAACCATTTAAATGTAACTATTGCGATAAAACGTTTTCACGGAAAATACTTCAACAAAGTCACGAGAGAACACATACAGGTGAAAAACCATTTAAATGTAACTACTGTGAAAAAACATTTGCACGGAAAACACAAAAAGAAATTCACGAAAGAACACATTCAGATTAGAAACTTTTCAAGTGCAACTATTGCGATAGAATATTTGGAAAGACTGCACCCTGGAAAATAAGTATACTGACATGACATCAGCTTTGCGATATGCTTTCGCTTCGTTTATTTAAAGAATGACATATGAGAAATGGCAGACAAGGGAGAAATGTTGTTTTGATTATGATTGTATAAATTAAAGGATAACAACTCTAAAAATAAAATGTATCAATGAGAGAGTTTACTGAAAAAAACTTTATCATTAAAACACTGTTATCACAAAAATCTTTGTTGTTACTGGAAAACTTATTATAGTAACATTAAAAAATTTATCTGTACTCTCGTTATACTATTGTTTATAATTTGAAGTTGAAACTGTTGAAGATAAACTATTGTAAATATAATTATGTTGTTCCTTAGTATAGTCCAAAGTTAATTTTCTGTTTTATGAATTTTTATTCTTGAAAATAGTGCTTACACATGAACAAGATATTAGTTTTTTATGCCTTCACTTTATCTATTTCTTTGCCATAACTGAAGTATAAATACAGTATCACTGTTCATCTATACTGTTTTTTTTTGGTTTTTTTTTTGTAGAATTATGTGTGGAATATTTTGTATTAAAATCTGCTACTAAGATTTGCTTCGGGTTTTGTTTTCTTTGATGAATATTTTTTTTTCATATAACAAATAGGTCGCAAATCAAAAGGGCATTTTTGCGCAGCCATTGGAATCAATAATAAGAGCGGAAGTTATATGGAAATTTGTTTATATTTCACAAACATATTTGTTGTGAATACGAAGCCACAGACAAAAAAGACACTGCTAAATTACATACCCCATTAAGCGAATTCATGATCTTTATTCAAAGATGTGAAGATTTTTTTATGAGCATGTTCAACGAAATAATATGCCAAATGGGCGTTAAAGCTGAACTGATTAGGCTCTACAATGAACAGAGAATCTCTTTCTCTAGTAGCTGCACAGATGCACGAGTTAAAGATTATATCGTTGACTTTTCAGAACGAGAATATACCACTTACAAAAATAATATCTGAATATTTGTTATCTCTGGAAAAAAAAAAAAAAAAAAAAAAAAGAGTTGGAAATATCTGAAAGTATACAGTATCACATTTGAATTTTCAGAGTATAAAGAAGTTTTTGCATTTAATTTTCAAGGAACAAAAGAACTTCAAATTTCAACTCCCCTGTTGAGCATAATTCATCTTACATATAAAAACATGCATTGAGGAAAAACCATGTTAAATAACCAAAATTCACCACAACTGAAAAAAACATCTAAATTATGTTTGATTGAAAATTAAAGAAAATTCTACTGCACTCAGTTTAATGGAACACCTAATATTTATTATTTATGTACAATTCCAACAATTTACAATTTAAATTCGTAATTAATGCAAGAATCAAAACTATTTTAAGCAAAAAACTACTTTTAATTTTTAATCACAAACTAAAATTTATTAATGAATTTAAATTGTAAATTGTTGGAATTGGCATGGAATTGTATTTAAAATCACTTTAGGAATCTCCCATGTTAGTTCAAGTTAATATACGAGGGGAGATCAAAAAGTAAGTTGCACTAACTCGCCGCAGGAGCGCGCTGTGTGTCGTGTGACATATTCTAATATGTCACTACATGTTTGGAATAATGTATCCAAACATGTGTTTATTTTTATTAGTTATTAAAACTGAAGGTATGGAAGATTGATCACACGGATTCTATTGTCAATTAAAAGTATTTTATAGTATTGGATTTAAATTATATAATTGTCAATGTAACTTATTCAGTAAGGTTTATTTTATTAGAGATTTACTTTGGGCAGTCGGTGTTTTAGGCCTCGTTCCTGGCCCTTTGTTCTTTTTGGCGGGAAAATTTTGTTGATAAGAAAGGAGAAGAAGAGGGTAGGGGATGAGTCATGGGGATTAGGGAAGCGGGTGTGGGAGTGAGTGCATAAAACACCGATTGGCTAATTATTACTGTATTTTCTGCGGAACTTTTGTGGAGAAAAAAATTCGTGATCAGAGGAATTAAAAAGGAAAGGACACTCGACGTAGAGATCTGGTGACAACAGGTGGTGGTTATGTAAACGATTTTTTTTTGCTAAAAGTGATCGTGTAGGAAGGATCGGCGTGGCAAGGTTCGGCTCCGCGTCGGGCAGCCGCGTCTCGGCTCGCCTTGGCGTGGAAGCCGGACAGGGACGATGCCAGACGGAGGTTCGCCGGTGACAACGGTGCGGGAGACAAGCACGCAACAGAAAAGGAAGCCTGTTCAACCACGAGTGACAGCGGAGATGGCAGCAGCGATTCCCAAGGTAGGACATGGAATCCACCGGCCGTCCGCCAGTAGGAAGTGAACTGAGGGAAGGCCACGCTGGTGCGGAGATTCGTGGGCACGTCGTGGGGATTCAGCGGCGTAGCGAGTCGGGAGGCCAGGCGGCTAAGCAACGTGAAACAGACGAACGGCGGCGGCGGTGGTGAACATCGAAACCCTCCGGAGACGGTGGTGTATCAGCCGCCAAGCAAAGGGTTAGACAGAACTTCGTAATGGTGACAGTTAAGTGACAAATTGAATTAAGGATCCTGGTAGATAGATGTGAAGAGGAGAAGTTTAAGTTCAAGCTTGATGGTTTAACGTTATGCATAACTGGGCATCAATTCATAGGAGTAGGGACTGTAACGTAAATATACACTGATTTATTGACATGTAACGAACCGAATGTAGTTTGCTGAATATCTTTTGATTTATTAGGCCATTGAAAATTCTTTTTTTGTTATTATTATTATCTTACCTATGCATTATGGAAGCAGTGTAATTTCTTTAAGTTAATTGATTGGTTAATAAAACTTGTTCTTTTGATTTTTATCTCAATCTTCCAGGCTTACAGTTAATTAAGTTGTATAAAAGGGGAATTTAGGTTATGAAGTAATAAATTAAGAGTTCTTGCTAGTTAATTTTGGGGGCTACGAGAAGTAGTATCTTTATTAAGCTTTAGGTATTTTAATACCACTATACGATCCGATAGAGTTTTGCGTTATCTTTAGGAATAAATAAATGACATGCGTTGCGTTGTTCGAACATGGCGGTGCTTTGGGCACACTGGGTTTGGCAAATGACACCACCCAATTTAGGGCTAATAAGACACCATGGAACACGCATACACAGCATTGTCACAGTCGCAATCTTGGGCAAAGCCGAAAAAGGGACATTAACTGCGCAGACGTCGGATAGGACGGTTGCTGTGGTTTCCCGTCGTGTTTTGTGTGACTAGCGGGCTAAAAGCAATGGCGCGTCAACTGGATGTCCACTCCAAACTTGAGGTGCGAGCAGCAATCCGATTTCTATGGGCCAAACAGGTGAATTGCACGGGCATTCGTCGTGAAATCACTGCTGTATATTGAAATTGAGCGCCGGTGTGATTTTGTTGCACGATAACGCAACACCTCACAAGACCCGCCAAACGTGCGAACTGCTGCAGCGATTCAAGTGGGAGGTTTGGCAACATCCTCCATACAGTCCCGACGTAGCGCCGTGCGACTTTCATCTTTTTGGTAAGCTCAAAACGGAACTCTGTGGACAACGATTTCGAAAGATGAGGAGGTGAAAGCGGCTGTCACCGTGTGGTTACAAAATGCTGGAGGAGATTTCTATGCATCCGGAATCGAAAAGTTAGGATAAATGTTTTGGGTCTCTTGGGGACTATGTGGAAAAGTGAACCTACATTGTATGCTGTTATAGCCGTGTTGCTTTTGTATAGGTGGTGTAATGAATGGCCATACCGTGGACTTTTTGATCTCCCCTCGTAATTTTGTTTAATTTTTTTATAAAAAATGTTTTTTAATTTGTTTTATTTTTATTTTTAAAATGAGATAAATTTTTATTTTCGAATTTAACCTAAATCATCTTATCCGGGTGTGTTTGTTTATTGCGACGAAGTCACTACGAATCACGATACCGTGAAAGTCGTCAGACTGACGATATACAAACGACTTCGTGAGAACGATTGTTTTCAAGAGGGCACTCGACAACAGCGATGTATGCTTCTAATGCTGGCAGTAAATAACGAAACGATAATACAATATTTTCATTAAATTACGTTTTTGAAATGATCCTAAACCCTATTAGTACGAATATTCTGTTCTGTTTGGACCATGACCCATGTATATACGTATTTTACATATCCACAATTTCGAATCGGTGGCTACGTTCGGGCGTGGCCTTCGAGATATACGGCCTCCGCATCGGGCTTGAAATTGCGTGCCGAGGCATTTTCAATTTTTGACCGCTAGTTGGCGCTCATCAGGGATAAACAACTACTTTCTACCTCATCGCTATGCTAATTTATCCGACTTTATCTCGCAAAATTCTGGCTCTCACGACAAAACTAGGTCTAATAAAGAAAACTATCTTTCATGGAAATGATTTTATAGGGAAATTTTTATTATATGCTCAAATTGACAGTGGAATAAAAATTCTATAAATATGTGAAAAAAAACCCTGCCCTCATACATCCCTGCCTGTACTTATGGGAGGTTCTCCTTGTTATAAAAGAACATTATCACTTTAAAACTTTAGTGAAAAATCATTACTTAACTGAATTTCCTTTATTCATTTACATTTATGTAATATTGATGAATTTGTCTTTACACCGGTTTAGTGTTTAATTTTTAGCAAGAGCAAATGACACGATCCTTATGTGGTCTTGGTTTTCATTGCATTGAATGAAATTAATGAAACGAAATTATTCCAACATATTTTTAACATTTTTCAAACGTCACGCTCGCACATTTTAATGAAAACGAATTACTGTATTGTGTTGTTAGTTTTTCTTTTGAATCGAATCTTAATATAAACCGATCTGCATTTATCACAATGAGCGATATATTCGATGTAAGTGAAAAATCGATTTAAATCGGATTCACACACAAAATATTGAAATAAAATGTTTTATAAAGAACAGATGAAGGGGGGGGGAGGGGTATTCACATACGTACCTTCATCTGTTCTTAGTTTTATCAATCATTTTAACATAACTTACACATAATATTATGTGTATGCTAAACTACTTTTCACCACACGTCATCTGGAATGGTCTGCATAAAAACAATCATTGATATGTGGGCCGATTTGAGTCTATTGCGTTTTTCTAATTTAAAAAAAAAATGTTTCAAAAAAAAACGATACCCCGATTCGATATCACCAAGAACAGATGAAGAGTGTATGTGGGGGGTGGGGGGGGGGGTAATCGTTCTATTACCTACCTTCATCTGTTTTTTGATATCATGCTCTAGACGATTTATCGAACGAGATCGTCTGCACTATTATCGAAACATCCAACAACAGGCTGTTGAATGTACATTCAACTCAAAAAAACAAAACACAGCTAAATACCAGTTAATGTAGGTTTCGGGCTGATGACAGCATAAAGCGAAATTAGATAGTATTGATCATTTAAAATAAAGTAATTTTATTAAATAATTAATTAATAACACACAGCCTCTGAAAAGAAGGAAGTTTACACTAACACTGAAGGGAGGCAAATGTGTGCGAAGTACACGAGCGCAACGAATTAGCACTTTAAAAACAATGAAATATCTCAATGAGAGAATGCAAAAAATATAAATTACAAATATATACAATCAATGAAAAAGCAAAATACAAATTAATAAAAAACTACGTTCGAAGTGTTTGTTTTTCCATTAAATTCACGAAATAATTTTATCAACGTCTGTAGCTTCCATAGATTTAGCTTGAATCCACCGTTGTTTTATCCCTGACGATCCCCCTCTAGCGTTAAAAAGTTGAACTCCCGCTGGCACGGAGGAAAGCATTGAAATGAGAGGCGATGCGGAGGCCTAATATCTCGAAGGCCACGGTTCGGGTTGGCGCGTTTCACTTGATGATCACCAGATGACGCCAGTGGTCGCCGCCATTAAGCAAGGTTAATAAAGGTCGCCTTTTATTAACCTTGCCATTAAGCAGCTGCGATTTCGGCGAACGATCGCAGCTTTTGCCTTTCACATTAAGTACAGGCAGACTTTGCGCTGTGTTTAACTGCCAAAAAATATTGTATAAATGAAAACAAAGTACTTGTGATGTTCATGAAGGTTGGAAACATGCGTTTTGCCCATGTTTACAACCTTTTAAATTGCATTATTTTCCGAGATTACAATCACAGTTACAAATAGTATCGTATTGACCATTTCAGGAACCGTGTAGCTTGCCAGCTTGGAATTGTTTTGTCTTCTGTATGCTGGCACATGTCTTTTATTTGCTTTTCTTCATGAAAGTGAATGTTATTATGGTATTTTTGGTAATTTCTTGCTTTGCATGTTGAACATTCAAATGCCTTTATGAAGTGCATAAGGAAGTAACTAATAAATTCAACATGTGATTGTTGGTGATCCTTTCGTCGGATTTTGGAATTTTTTTTTGTTTTGTTCGGAATTCCATGCTGAACAAGTCTTCAATTGGAATTTTACGTGAATCTTAAGACAGGATTTGAATGTGTCTTAATTTGCATATTTGGAATGATGAAAAGTGCACCATGGGTTTAGGTCGCCCACAACTTAATATTCATTGAATTCATCGAAATTGACATATCTGATTCGGCTACGAAAATAAAAGGGAAGGGGGGGAAGACTCATTTTTGTATCCTCCCTGTATATAATATAATATAATAATAATAATAATAATAATAATAATAATAATAATAATATAATAAAAACTTATTAAAAAATAAATAATTTGTTATCTTCCTCAAATGAAATATAATATGCAAAAAATTATGTTTTTAATAATTAATATTACTTTCATATATAATTTGTTCAAAAACATGTTTAAAACATTAAATTAAATAAACTGGGAAAGTAACAGGATTCGAACCCGGGACTTTTAGCGTTGTAGTTTATCAGACATGACCGCATTGACTACGTGAATATCGACTGTCCGAATTTGTAAATACCGTATTTAGCGCCCGGTAGAACATACATTGACTGGGCAACAGGGGATGAAGCTATGCCGGCAAGCGCACCGCATCACGTAAAAGTGGAGCGTCTCTTATTGAAAGCTTTCAAACAATTGTAATCATGCAAAATATTTATTATTATTTCGCATATGGGTATGTAAATTTAAATACGAATATAAATAATTTTTAATATAAAATAATGTACGTTTAAAATAGTAAGATATTATTTCAAACAAATTGTACTATTATTCAATTATTTTAAAAACAAATAAACATTTGTAAACATTACTAAAAAAATCACCAGCATTTTGAGCATTAAGAAAATTTTCTTTTAATGTCCGCCTATTGCATTAAAAATATTTTTAGTTTTCGAAACATCTTTTCGATAATACAAAATTGACTAATATCTGATTGTTATTCAATTATTTAGATAATCTTTAAAATGAAAAAATAAAATTTATCTGTTATTTTTTTTAATTTTTGGGGACTTTGTTAAAGATAAATATTACATAGAGTATTAACTATAAATTGTTATAAAAATCACCGTTATAATTTTTTAATTAGTTAAAATGAAAGCACGATTGGAAAAGCTTTCAACTATTTCAATGTACAAACAAAAAATGTTAAAAATTTGAATGAGAATTTACAATTTTATTTGCATAACAGAGCCAGTATAATGTACTATATAGCTAATGTCCTTTACCATGTGGCTTGGCGTTCGGTTGATTTATTAATATGGCTTTTATCAAATTTCTTGGCCTCTTTCTTCGCTGCTGAATTTCTCCCGTTGGAGGTCTTCCACCTGGCAAACGCTTTGCACCTCGTGTGATGCCAGGTCTTCTACGGCTCAAACTGGTAGGTTGCACATGAATACTTCCACGATGAGCGGTTCTTACTGTACATCCCTGAGTAGCAAGAAAAGTTTCCCATTGACTTGAATTTTGGACACGTTCAAGTTTTTTTAAGATGTTTTCTATTGAAGTCACTGATGAACCAAACTTAGAATGCCTTTCTCTAAACAATGACAGAAAGCTGTCAACTTTTTTATCGACGGAGTCTATTTCTTTGTTATTGTTCAATTCATCGCTTTTAGCTTCCTTCGTTGTTGATGCTGGACTGTGTTCTGCTTCAGAACGTTCACTGTCACAGTCAGGAGAAATAGGCTTTTCAAATGTCGATAGCTGTGGGATCAGTGATGAATATTCAGGTCTCAGCGGCAAGTAAAATGATAAAGATTCAGCAGCATCTCCTAAAGCTAGCACTGCGATACGATGTTTATCTTCAGAACTAATTCCTGATGCATTTGGGCTTACTAAAGAGAAATGTTTCAAGATTCCGGCTTGATGTTTGCAAAATTTTCCATGTCTCCCAGCCGAACATGTACATGTTCCTGTACTAATATCGACATCATATAGCCAATCTCCATCTTCGCTAGGCACTGTAAAACTAGATTCCGTTACCTGAAAAAAATAAACAATTTCATATTTTAATATGTGAGATGCCTAATAATCTCTTGGTTGTGGTATCCGAAAAAAAGCCTAAAACTAAAGTTAAAACTTACCTGAATGATTTTAGCTTTATCTGACAAGTATTTTGCTTGTTTTAATTGGGTTTCGAAAAGAAGGCGAGGAGCAGGAACTCTTCCATTTGCAAAGAGACGTAATCTGCGGATGTAATATTGCTCCATGATTGTGCAAGTAAAGTCTACAAGCGCAATCAGATTGTAAGCCTTGCTTCTAGACAATACTATATCTTTATATAAACGAACAGTAATTTCGGCATAATTGTTTGTCTGGTTGCCATACATTTCTGCACCACGCCAAGCTAAACACCATCGATGTCGAAACTGCCAATAATTTTCTAAATATTTTACCCAAAGTTTATATTTTTTTGCCGTTTGCGAATTTGAGGCTACTCGATATTGATCGTCCGCTTCCTCTGTACATACGCTTCTCAGAATGGCTTGGAATTCTTGCATCAAGATTTTTCGATCATCTTTTTCAATGGCATGCTTAGAATCCCAAAGCCATCGCCAAACAGCCTGAGCTACATGAAATATGCACAGCATACACTTACTTTGAGGGAAACAAGATTGAATGGCGTTTTTCTCAGCTTCACTTTCATCACATAAGAAAACATTTGGATATCTCTGCCCTCCGAATAGCCTACTTCCAAGGGCTTTCTCCAACAATCTAAACCCTGTTTCATAGTCAACTGCACGTTGACCAGATGTCAGAAACACTGCCAAAGGAACAGCACCAGCAGCACATGGCGTTAAAAGAAAGGTGATTGCATGGTTTTCAGCATCACAGGAAGCTGTGCTGTCCATAAATACAATTTTACTCGAAAGCGGAAGATTGTGAGCACGCATCATAACTGGAGTTATTATCACAATAGCGATAGGGTTTTTTTCAAAAATCACTTTGACTCCATTTTCTTCGTATATTTTAATCTTTTCTTTTAGAACCTGAAAATACGAGGTTTGTATAAACAATATGGATTTGTAATACATAAAGTAAATATTATTCACAAAATCTGATACTTTTCAGATACCTCAAAAATATCTCCTGATCTAGGACCTAGGTGAAGCTTACGCCAATTATCATACCACCATCTAACAGTTGTCGACTTTGGATTGAGCGAAGAATTTGCCAATGTTTTTTCTGTAGCACCTTCTGCAAACGTCAGGTAATCATAATGAGCCTTCAGTGCTTCAGCAACGCCCATTCCCGCATTAAAATAGTCTTCGAACTTGTTTTTAGTTTCTAAAGTTGGTGGCACATGAGAGAAAGCCTCTGCAGTATGAATGGTATGATTATGTTGATTTAAAATCTTTATCACTGCAGGCATACCAATCTATAAAAGAAAACAAACAAATATTTTATAATTATGTCATCAACACATGTTTATATTATGTAGAGCGTATTGGACATTTTATAAACGAAGTGGCTTACGTACATGCATTGGATTCTTGATGAATTGTAGCAGTGGACTAAGTGAATGAAAAAACGGTTGCGAGGATTAAACACAAAATTGCAACGCAAACATTTTAAAATTAAATAAAAATACAATAAGCTTGTTTCAGCCGACAATTAATATTGCTAAAATTTGAAAGTAGTACATATGAACACAAGCAAAGGGTTAAACTAATTTACATAAATAATTCCTATCTGATTTATTAAACTCAAATTAATATTTTCCTAAAAACAGGTGACACTTAATATGTTTGTTAAAAAAAGATAGACTTAAGTTGATTAATTTAATCTCAAATATAATTATATTCATAAATAAGCCACTACTGCTATATAAAAATACACATACATAAGCCACTTTATTAAAATAACTTAAAACAGCTCACCTTCGTATAAATGTCTTTAGCTCTGGTGTTTCGGTTTACGAAAGAGATTCGCACAGACAGTTTACCTTGCATTCTGTGTTTTTACCCTTCGTAGTAGATTTGTTGTGACCGCTGTGTCGACAAACGTAGTCTTTTCTAAACGCAAATTTCTTGCAAGAAGGGTAGGTGGCTCTTACTGCCCAAAACGTTGAAGAACTCAATTGAAAACTTCCAAACCAATTGTTCCAATCATCTTCACTGAAGATTGCTGCACGAAGAACAACTTCGTCGTCATCTTCATTATTTTTTAGGACAGTTCCTTTAATTTCTGTAAAATATTCCTTCCATGATTCCAACACGCTACAGGCCATTATATCAAGCATAATAGTAAGCGTAAACAAGCTATAGTGCAACTATCCACAACTTTTGCCTAACTACTATTAGCCAGGCATTTCATGCGAAATAATACCAAAAAAAGTTTCATCGTCTAAACGAGCCCACACTATAAATATGATGCGAAAGTGCATAAACTATTCCAACCACTGTAACAAATCGAAACCATAGTTTCAGCCATCTTAACAGGATCGCACCGCATTGCATGCAAACTCCGCATTCGTGGGTTTTTTCCCCCACTAAGTTTTTCCCTCTTATTTTAACCCAATAAAAAGTCAACCACCAAATGTCAACACTACCTCACGTTGCGCATTCATTACATTCTGTGGAAAGCAGTGTGACCAGATTTTTTTTCAAGAAAATACTAAATGCAACGGCAAAAAAATACCAAAAAATACTAACACATAGTGTTTTAATATTAATAAAATACTAAATGCGAAAGTACTTTAATACCACAGATACATAATACATTACTATATATCTGTGTTTAATACTAATTAAGGTACTGAATATTAGTGCGTAACGGAAATGGAAATCGGAATTGATCACAGAATTCTTGAGGTTAAAGCAGCTAGAAAAACACTGAAGTGCCATGAATTATGTGTTGCGTTGAAGTCTCTTCTCGCATTACAGGTAGGGAAACTAGATAAAAAGGTGTTGCTAATTACAGGTGTTGCGTTGCTTTTCTAGCAACGAGTTTAAGCGTCTTGAAACTCAACAATGATCCGCTCTCGGATATAATAAGAGGCAAATATCAAAATCGGTTTCGGGTTCAGTTTTTCAAATTGGAGGATTGGAACGGAATTGGTATTGAAAAAATAAAAAAGATGTATGGGAATCTGAATTTGAATTTAGCCATTTAACAAGGTGCTTACTGGATTAACCTATTCGTGCTGACTGACAGGCTGACAGACACTGAATCGACAATCGAACAGTGAAGTGTACATTTCTTCAGATGGGACGAAAGCAGGGCTTTCACAAAGCTCATCGAAACAAAATAAATTCCAAATGAAATACACTGAGGTAGTCAAGATTCTTCAAGATTGACTCAAGAAGCCTAACCAACCCAAGCGGTCTTCCATATTATACAAAAAAGAAAATAAGATTGACGATTGTCAGAAAGAAAATACAAACGAAAAAAATAATAATAATCATTTATATAAAATCAGCGACGGTGGACGTTGTCACAACAAAGAAAAAATCTAACAATGGATTATTTTCTGATTATACAAACGGGTGGGTTCACTCAACACCTCCTAAAGAGAAAGCCTCTGCATGGAAACCGTCATACATTGTTACATCATCATAGTAGTGCAAATTCAGGGTTTATTATTGGTAGAAATACGAATAATAAAGCACTACTAGATGCGTTCGAGAGTATGGAGTCTAAATTTCCATACTCTCGAACGCATCTATGTCAAAAACCATTTGCACGAATTTGTCATAAAAATCCAAAAAATACCGGAAAAATATATATAATTTATATAAAAATGCTGAAAAAATATATAATTTATATAAAAATACTAAAAAAAATACTAAATATACAAAAATACTAAAAAAATACTAACGCTTCAAATTCTAGTCCAAAAAATACTAATTTAGTACCAAAAATACCAAATCTGGTCACACTGGTGGAAAGCGTTAATCGCCTTCAACCAATAGCAGTTAGGCTAAAGTTGGCGTTGGTCGCAGTTTAGCTTCTTTTCAGTTCAGTATAGTTTAGCTTCTTTTCAGTTCAGTTTAGCTTCTCAGGACCAAAAGTGATACTGAGAAGGGCAGTGAAATCCTTGAAGGATTTTTCAGTATATTTCAAAAGGAGACATCAGGAACAAAGTCCTTATAAACAAAATTTTTAATTTTAAATTTTAACCAAAATACTCTAATAAAAAAAATCGGATGTTAAACAAAATTCAATCTAAATTTTTGATCGTAATATATTCTAATTAAACTAAAATGATTAAACGTATATATAATTTTAATTAAAGTCAATGTTTAATTTTTGATTTAGGTCATTTATTTTTCATTCTTGTATATTATTAGGTATTTTAGTTGTTAATATCATATTTTATTTTTATAATTATATTTCGTTTTATTTTAAAGATTATCTAAAATATTTATTAACAATCAGATATTAGTCAATTTTTGTATTATCGAAAAGATGTTTGGAACTGAAAATATTTTTAATGCAGTAGACGCTCCACTTAAGGCATTCGGCAAAGACTTCCAAACTTCCAAGGTGGTGTTTTTTGAAAGCTGTGGTGACACCACAAATTTAAATAAATTTTCACACGACGTCATGGGCGGCATGGTAAACAGAAAAACCGGGTGATCCCGAACCGATCATGGAGAAAAAGATAGAAATCTCCACGAAGGCGGATAGCATCGCTGCTGTTTGTAAGAATCGTTGACAACGTTAAAATAACAAGTTTAAGGAAACGTTTAAGTTGAGGAAGAGTATTAATTTTCAAAATTTAAAATATTTAAATTAATAATACTAACCAGCATCACAAAAACATATAAAATAAAAAAAAATGAAAAAAAAATCCTCTTCAATTTAAAATGATAAACAAAACTTTATACATAATATATTTTTGATACTACATAATTTTATTACGCATTTTAGATATTATAATTTTTATGTAAATTTTAATTAATTTATACGATGTTTGCATTTATTAGAACTGTATAAAGTTATATATTTTTGTGAATAAAGAAGGTATATTTTTTTAATAAACAATGTTGTGAATTTAAAAAGCTTCAAGGCAAAACTCATTTTCCGCTTTATATTTCACTTTATTTTTTCACTTTCTATTTTTCATGTTTTTGTATCTTGAGGATATGTTGACGTTAACTAGCTGAAATCTTAATTAACACGTTTTACAATTCCCTTTGCTTTCTATTTGTTGAAATTATTCAGTTTTATAATAAATAATAACTATCATTAACTTGGATTTTAAAGACATAATCAGCCTGCACTGAAAAATAATCGGGATTCTACACAATCCTAACCTCCAAAGCAATCATCATTTCATTGCGAGTACTGCAAAAGCATAAATAGGATACATTCGTATCGGCTCGTTGATTAATGAAGTATGTATGTAAAGGACGTCATGATGTCTACCTTCATCCATCCCTGGTTTATTTCTCTGTTATAGGTTACACTGTGAATTGGCGACAAAGAATTATGAAAATGTTGATGTATTTTGTTGTAACATCTAGATCACCATTCGATCAGCTAGCCTGGGTATCTCTCCTTCATAACGTGAAACAACAGTGGGAAGATTGCTTAGAAAATTTATTAACTTAAGCGACCCATTCCGATTAAGAAATTGTGCAATTTCAAATAACGAATAACATTTAATCTCACGCGCACAATAAATAAATCCGTTATCGCAAAAGAAAACAACAACAAAAAAAAAACAATTTGCCTTACATCAACGCTTACGCTAATTAGACACAGAATAATACTCCCACAAGTTTCACTCCTGAACATCCGAATAAATGAGGGCAGGGATGGATGAAGCGGGGGGGGGGACAAATAATCGTTCACTCGCGAATAGAGTTTCTCCCTTCTCTCTCTACATCCCGCTTTCGAGATGATCGGGTTTTCTGCTCACCCAGCTGCCAGTGACGTCACGTGCAAATTTCGGTGTGCATATAAAGGTTCGGGAAACTCCTCTCGAGCTCGCTGGGAACCCATAGAGATAGATATATACCAGAGGTGGAAACTCCATCAAGGGACTTGGGATCAAGTGCTCGCCAGGGCGGCGCTTCGATTCGCATGAAGAATAAGCAGACGACGTTGTTGCTTAATATGGCATTTCCAACGTTGTGTGTGCTTAAATAGAGCGCGCGTTTCAAATTAAATTTTAATTTTCACACTATTCTTCTTTTACTCCTGGAGAGTGCTCTTTCAATAATAATAATAAATTTTAAAATGAAAAAAAATTATGCCCTGCTACACCTTTGTCTTTTTTTAATTTTATGAATTCTTATTTTAACTTTTTATTTCACTTTTTAAACCAAAAAGGAATACTTTTTTTTTAAAGTAAAAACAAGAATGGATAAGGGGGTAAAAATATAGTTTTTTTTTAATATTTTATTTTATTTTTAGTAATTTTAGGAGGACAAACGAATAATAAGTTAAAGTAGAAAATTAACTGTTGTAGATTATATTAAAAAAACAACTTAATTGTTTGAAATTTTTATAATTTGAAATTTGAAATTTATTCATCCAATAAACAAAGGGCCTAGATATGTATACAAAAATAAATTTCACTTTTGTGAATTCATTATTTCTTTTATTAAGATAATTTCAAAACTCTTTTGGCATACTTTAATTTTTTGTTTGCATGTTGTTTGGTTAACATTTTTAAATACTATTCTATTCTTACATATTTAATTATGATAGTTGCAAGTACAATTCAGCATGAGAATGAGAACATTATAGTGATTTCCAAGAAATAATTGGATGGATTTCTTGCAAAAGTTTTTCTGCCTTAATCTTTCAACCGAGAAGTAAAACACCCTTTAAAATCATATGATGTTTAGGGTTGTTTTAATAGTCAAAGTTTTGGTGGATTGATTTTTTTTTGTGAATAGCCGGTTCCATACAGAAGTTTATACAGAAATGATGGAATTCTTTGTCACTCTGAGAAGATGTTATTTTCAAACAGGATAGTGTACCAGCTTATACATCCAAAAAATCGGAAAAGAGAAATAAGTGTCCTGAAATGGCCAGGAAAAATGCCTGCCATGAATCTAATCGAAAATCTATGGGCAATCATGATAAATAGAATACAGAAACCGTTGACAAAGGACAAAAAAGATCTCACTGAATGCATCCAAAGTGTTAGAAATATATTACACAGGAACTTTGCCCTGACCTTACTAATATCATCGCCCAAAAGAATTGGGACTGTTATTACGGCAAAAGGTGATTCTACAAACTGGTAAAATCAATTACCTATATAAAAATAGATAAGATATTTCCGATTTAGCAATAGGTTAAATTAATTTTATTTTCGCTGACGCATTTTGTTACAACAATGTCTTCAAAGTAGTGATTAAATTTAATTGTTATTTTACTGATTTTTTTTATTAATTTTTGCATTTAATTATTTTACTTTATTTATTCATTTAGCCAAGTTTATTTAATTAATTAATTATTAACTTTATTTTATTTTGTTTTATTTATTGCATATGTTTATCATTTAATCAATCTATTCTTATTTATTTTATATTTTAATTAAACATTAGCTATTTTTTATTTATTTAATTTATTTTTATCAAATTTCATCATAAAAATTTTATTTACTCATATATATTTATAATTTTGTCATTAAAACGCCAAAATGCAGAAAACATTAGCAAGCAGTCTTCATAGCGCCGCCATCTTAGTTTGACATAAAAAGCTATGAGTTTCACCCCCCTGTGGGAACCTTTGGTACTCCTCTCGAGCTCGCTGGGGACGCTTGGAGTCTTTCTTCCAAGCTTTCCAAGCTTTTTCGCTGGTAAAGACAGTTGACCAATCAGAACAAAAAGATTAATAAAAATAGCTTCAGTTTCAGGCCGTGCATTAGCGTATTTCCCATCTTTAATGCAATTACAAAGAAATCTAATTTAATTTAAAAAATAATTTATTTATTTCTATATAAATAAATGTAATAATTGTTTGTGATATTTGATACAAATTATGAAAAATCGCAATTTTTAAGAATATGTAATAATTAGAATAAAATAATACATGATTTTTAGAATTATGTATTTAAAATTGTATAAAGTGTAAATATTTTTGAAAAAAATGATTTTAAATATTTGAAAATATTTTTGTATATTTAAAAATAATTTTCTAAACATTTTGCTGTAATATAAAACGTTTTTCATATTTATTTATTATAATATTTTCTTGAGTCTTTTGTCTTAATTAGTTTAACCTAACTATAAATTTTTTTTATTTTGGTTTAATATATAAATTTATATCGTATCAATTAATGTTGCTATTTTCCTTTTTAAATACTGCTTTTTTTTAAAAGTATTGATGGGGTGCAAATGACTGTGGCACCTGATCTAATTAAAGAAAAAAGAAATCATTTCTACCATTCAAGACTAAACAAGCATAATACCATTTAAAAACTTTCATTTATTAATAACACCAAAAATAAATCAATGTCATTAGCGAAACTGAAAGTGCTTTAAAAAGATGCACTATGAATGCATGAGATATTTAACAATAATTGACAATTAAAAATATTTAATAACTAGTTTATCTCCAGAAATAAGTACGTGATTTGGGATCTTTTGTTGTCCATAAATAAATGTTCATTTTCTCAAAAATAATTAATTCATTTATAATAAGTTTGTTGCAAGTTTGAAGCCGGATATCACTATTCTAAAATTATTAAATTATGTTGCCATTTTGTCTCAGGTAACAGCTCAAAGCGAGCAAACCGTTCAAACCGTTTTTTTCTCGCGTCCTTGCTGATTACCTCAAAATGATGTTTTGGTAGAACTCCTCCCCCTTTATTAGCGCAGACCAAGCATCTGCCGAACGCACCCAATGTATTGTCCTCCCCGCTGTCCTCTGCGTGACATCATGGCCCAACAACCAATCGACAGTAAGTTGGCTGTGATCGCTGCAGCTACCTTTTTCTTTACGCGGCTTTGTGTGCTTTGAAAGATGAAAGATCCGTTTCGTGACTAGAATTCAAAGAAATCAGCGCTGAAATATAAAGGAACTGACGACTTTCGTTCAACGATAGTGAACGGGCTGAAAGTGTATTTTGAATCTATATTCGCTGTTACAATTCCCACGTCCGTGGGGCCACATTTGCTTTTTGTGAGAAAACAAGCGTGTCTGGAGCCATTCACGTGTTTTTTTGTGAGACCTGAAACGATATATCGTAGTCTAAAAGAGCAAGGAAGAAGGTAAAGAGCAAGAAATCCAAGTGACATATATTTGTAATGTTTTTATCTTGTTTCTTCTTACGTAAAGTTTTTATTTTTGCATTGATCAATAATAATTGTCTCTTTTAACTCGCTATGGCCAACTCCCGCAGCCCGCTTGTCATTGGCGCACACACCAGTGTATAGTGAAAACGAGAAACGAAATGTGTCTTTCAGGAGAAAGTGAAATCTACGCTGCCTCTTGGCGTAATTTTTTTAAATTTAATTATTTATGCTCTTTTAATTTAAAGAAGTTGAACAGAAAAAATTTAATTAAAATTGTTCAAAAATACATTTTGTAACGAAAAATGAATATAAAAAGTATTATAAATGATTATAAAAAACGATTATATCATAAAAAAGGATCAGTGCATAAAAAATCAACAAAATAAAATGTACTGAAACCGATTATATCATATAAAATTATTATAAATGATTATATATTCACTTTTCGTTACAAAATATATTTTTGAAGGAATTTGAATCAAAATAAAATGCGAAATTTTTTGATGATTTTTTTTTTTATTCAATAACGTTAGTTTTTATTAATGCAGTATAGTTTAAAAAAATTAAATAAAAAAATACGCCAAGAGGCAACACCTCCTTGAAAGAAAGCTCACAGCCCACTAGATAATCTAGATAATTTGAGACAACTGAAAATTCATGCATTTTTACATCATCATAAGTCTAGGTGCTTTCTTTCTAGGAGGTGTTGCAAAAGGCACGTAGATTTCATGTTTCTCCTGAAAGACAAATTTCGTTTCTCGTTATCACTGTGTGCCAATCACAGGCGTGGCCTGGAAGCGAAAAAGTCACCTGACCAACTGGGTTCTAGCAACACCTCCTAGAAAGAAAGCCAAACAACTGAAACGTCATACATTGTTACATCATCATATTTCGACCATTGTTAACCGCATTTCTACCAGTGATAAGCTTTAAGTTTGGTCGACTTATGATGATGTAACAATGTATGACTTTTCACTTGTGAGGCTTTCTTTCTAGGAGGTATTCCGCGAGTTGTTAAATTCAACAGTTGCTCAGCGCTGCACCAAACGCTGCAATAATAGAGTTGTTAAAAGCATTGTTGAGCTTTGTTGAAGGCTCTGACGTATGCAACAGCGCACTGGTACGAAAGTACAATTTGCAGCAACCCATTTCGTTGTTTGTTCTGTTGCATCAGTATTATTACAAATGGCGGCGTCCATGTGTGAACTCGATTTTGTGTATGAAAATACACAATTTTCGTTACAATTAGATGTTGACATGGCTAAGAAGGTTGCAAAAGGTGTATTAATGATTCTGAAAAAAAATTCTTATCGAGATGTTTAATAATGGGCAAACGCGTAGATTAAAAAAAAACCAGCGACGTGAAGTAGGATCGTTTTCCTATGCGAACGAGGCGATCGTGGCAGATAGCTTCACAGGCAGCTTGTTTGCAACAGAGAGCAATAACAACGTGATTTTAATACCGCACTGCTGCTTGCAGCACAGTGCAGCATGACGTCATTTTTGATGCTTCAGCGCTGTTCTAGGAACAATCCAGCCTTCATTGTTTCCAACAAAAGGAAAAACACTGACTGTTTACATTAAAATTATCATAACTTCAGGATAATATTCTAATATTCTATTTAGAGAATTTGCCTTTAGAGAATTATTTTTATGCTTTGATAAAGGATAGACTCTATCCGAAACGTCAGCTTTTTATTTTGATTTTATTTATTATTTATTAATTATTTTGTTAATCATTATTTTTTAATTTTTAATTAATAACTATTATTTATTGATTGTTAACATCCAATTGGAGACAATGAAGATTGGTTGTTGCACCCAGTTGGTCAGGTGAGTTTTTCGCTTCCAGGCCTTGTTATCTCGTTGGCCTCGGCTAAAACCGTAGGAAAATTAATAATAATAATATTATAAACTGGAGATAAGCCTCCAAGCATCAGGATATCGATAGAAAAATCTTAACCGTAGGAAAAGTCATCTTAGCTGTGACCACCCAGAAAGAAGGCCTCTGCGTTGAAACGTCATAAATAGTGCATTGTTATTCGTATTTCGACCAATAATAAGCTCTGAATTTGCATTATCTATGATGATGTAACAATGTATTAAGTTTCATTGCGGAGGCCTTCTTTCTCGGTGGTCACGTCTTAGCCCGAGTAATAATGTAACCTTCATTGTTTCCAACAAATGAAAAATTGCTGATTGTTAAAATCCAAGACGTAAACAATAAAAGTTACATTGTTACTCGGACTGAGATGATCAGGCGACTTTTCTGCGCCAGGGCCTGTCTTTCTCCGGGGCTGCGGCTAAAACGGAAGATTACCGATTAAAGGGACAGTCCACTCTAATAGGGGTCATATAGATTCATTAATTTAGATGCTTTTTTCTAATTTCTTTTCATTAATTTATAGTGAAACTCTCTCTATCCTCTCCCGAACTGCGATTAGTCGAAGCCTAATCACAACGCGACATCGTGCTGCAAGCCGTATGAGCAATTAGTTCTTTTGTTTTCTTTATAAAGAAATGCAATTCATACATTTTTTTATGGTCCCTAATAGCATATTTAATAAAACATAATAATGAGCTAGTTAAACTTTATTTCTATTAAAACAAAAATTCACCTTGTAAACTTCTGAACCGCAATTAGATCAGGCTCGCCACACACACAAAAAAAAATGGCCGACGATGTTGCTGGTGCATCATGGGGGATAGAAGAGAAAAGTTTTGGGAGTTTTTTTAAGTGCCCAAAATTATTATTTTTAATCCTGTTCGTCATGAAAGTTGAAAGTTTATTTTTGTAGGTGTTTTTTAACAATCTATGCTGTGGATTGTCCAGGAAACCAAGTAACAATGTAATCATACGCAGGGTGAGATGAGAAGGCCGACCAATCGCAGTTAGGGAGAGGTTAGATGGGGTTTTACCACAGAATAACAATGTTATTCTGTGGTTTTACTATAGAGATGTGCTGTTGCACTTTCTTTTGGAGCGGAATTAAGGCATGATACGCGTAGCCCACGAGAAAGACAGGCCCTGGCGCGGAAAAGTCACCTGATTATCTTAGTCCGAATAACAATGTAACTTTCATTGTCTTCATCTTGGATTTTAATAATCAGCAATTTTTCGTTTGTTGGAATCAATGCAGGTTGCATGGAATCAATCGAATCATTGTTATTCGGACTAAGATGGTCAGGTGACTTTTCCGCGCCAGGGCAACACCACCTCTACTTAAAGCCTGAGCGCGAAAATTTCATATATTGTTACATCATCATACCTAGTTATAATTTAGGGCTTATTATTGGTAGAAATGCGATTAAAGATGACTACCCATGACATTTTAACAATGTATGACGTTTTCGCGCTCAGGCTTTCTCTTTAAGTGGTGTTGTCCAGGGTCTGTCTTTCACGTGGGCTACGATGATACGGTTAGAAAAAGTCCCTGCTCCCCACTACCTGATCCCGAAGAAGTCCGCCTTCCACTCCAACCTGATGTACTCTGCTCTCGCGCCGGAGTCAGTAGCACGAGCAGTACCAACCTTGTTTAAAACCGATAGCATTTATCATGTTTTTTATCAAAAAGTATCGAGGAAATGAACAAATACTGATACAGTAGTTCAATTAGCTTTTGGCGTACCGTCATTTTGTTATGTCTGTGTTTTAGTTTTTTGTTTTTTTAAAGTTTTTTTTTTTACAGTAAATCTCAATGCAACGTAAATTTGAATGATGTTTAATGCTGTGTCGTAGGTAAAGAAGGCCGGGATGGGGTAGTGGGGAGCGGGGGAACCAGCCAGGCCGCGCCGCGCGAACACATAATTTACACCCTGTATATATGAAATAGACATGGTTTATAATTGTTTCCTTGCATGTGTGAACAATCAGCCCGTGGTTTTGCATCAACAATCCACTGGGTGAACAATGGTTGATGAAATTAATACATGCCGCAGCCGACGAAAAAGACACGCCCTGGCACAGAAAAGTCACTTGGCCATCTTGTAATATTCATTGTTTCCATGTTGGATTTTAGCAATCAGTATTTTTTCGTTTGTTAGAAACAATGAAGGTTACATTGTTGCTTCAACTAAGAAGAAGAGGTGACTTTTCCGTGCCAAAGCCTGTCTTTTCCTTCAGGTACGATGATTCACGTTTTAAGGGAGATAGTTATAAAAAGCAATAAATAAATAAAATAAAAAATCATTATTATTTCTTTTTTTTTATTAAAATATTTGAAATTATTCTAAAACAAATAGAGAATACAACTTCTAGGCGTGCAGCTGCTCAATCTTTTTCCTGAAAATGTGTGGGTACTTTTCCTCATGAGCTAATAACTGGAGAAATTTTTTTTTTCATATGGTTTTTGCAATTTAGTAAATTCCTTTTAGAAAAGTTTTAGATGTAGTAACTTTCTTTAGAGAAGTTGTAGATAATGTTTACCTAAATGTATTAGTAAATTCTAAAGATCTCAACTGATTATGTGAGACGCCAATCCTTGCTGCTAAAACTGATATTATCAATATAAATAACCACATTTAGGACATGATTCCACGCTCTGTGACTGAATACCACTCTACTGAAACAGTTACATGTTGATGAGAGATGGTGATGAGGCTGTAAACAGAGTTTCTCAACTCTCTCAATCCATCTATTAATTTTTTAATATAGACAGATATAAATCAATACTCATAGCCTTTCTTTGATATTTTGAAATGTTAAGAATGCAATGTCGAATATTCCTGAGTGAACCCAATTGGACACAAAATTCCAGTGCGAGCATTTAAAGCAATTCTTATCGTTTTTCCAAAGTGAATATTTACTTTATTAAGGCTTTTTCGTTTATATTCAAATTCTGATATTGCAAAATTTCATCAAACAAACAGTCCGAGCAATGCCGGGCAAATTAGCTACAATGCCTAATTGTAGTAAAAATATTATATTTAACGAAGTCTTATATATGGTGATAAATTTTAAAATTATATATATATAATACAGGGTGTTTCATAATTGGTGTTCCGTCTTTAGGTCCAAATAACCAAATAACGGCTCAGAGGGAACAGATGGGGGGAAAATGAATATTGATTATTTGGTTTTAATGTCCCGTAATTCAGAATAAAAACATTTCGCGTCCCTGGGGGTGAAGGGGTAAATTTTGAAAATTTTAATTTTAAATTTTCGATTTGGACAAAAACCATACTTATTAGAAAACAGTAGGGCCTACATTTGGAAAATTAATGAGAACTAGAAGAGGTACCCGGCGTTGCCCGGGATAATTACACTTGCACAAACTTTTCCTTTCATTGTTAGTCATGAGATATATATTGTTGGTTCATGCAGTGTGTTTGTGAATTGCGTGCTGATACCATTGTTGATACCTATTGTTGTACCAACTTTGCCTTGCATTGTTGGTCATGAGATATTTCTCATTAATATGCCTTGCCATAACCATGAATATCGATTTTTTATCGATATTTATTATTTTTCCGAAATCTGAGGTAGACAGTGACCTTCCTCATGCTTTAAAGGTCATGTATGCGAAATTTTATCAAGATCGGAATAAAACTGTAGATTTGTATAAAAAACGTACACACAGATCCACAGACCCACCCACAGACAGACCCACAAACATCCTTCTTTATATATATAGATAGATGAACTAGAAGAAGTACCCGGCGTTGCCCGGGATTATTACACTTGGGATGTAAACAGAACAATCTCAAAAATTAAAATAAATTTTGCAATATCTTAAAAATAAACACATGAAAATGCTTAGAATTAATACAGTAAAAATTCTTAATGAAAATTCGAAAAAAATCTTTTTTAAAGGCTCAAAATGGATGGACTGCTCCAATAATTTCTTACTCAGATAATCTTACTTCAGATCTACACTTGATGTTGTTGCAATTTCCACTCTTCTCTCGCTGTGTTGAAGCAAAATTTGGCCTTTCATCACTTTGGGTAGTCTAGCGGTCGCCAATTCTTCTATTTACTTGCTTCCCATTTGTTCAATACAGCACGGAGCTAAAGGTTTGCTTTCTCTGTCGTCTTTCCACTCTTTCTCAATAGTCTGCTAACTCTTCATTATCTCCAGCTACTGATCATTTTTAAAGATTTTTCAAGAAATTGTTAAGTACTAAGAACTCTCTTTTCTAAGAAAAACCTGAATAACAGGAATTCTATGCATTGTTACAAATTAAAACTGATCCATATTGCATCATCATTTTATGTTCATTGTTATAATTCTTGGAAAGGATTGCTTTATCATTGCATCATCATTTTGAGCTCATTGTTATTGGTGAATTGCGTGTTGAAACCATTGTTGATACCTATTGTTGCACAAACTTTTATTTGCATTGTTGATCATGAGATATATATTGTTGGTCCGTGCAGAGTGTTTGTGAATTGCGTGTTGATACCATTGTTGCAAAAACTTTGTCTTGCATTGTTGGTCATGCGATATTTCTCATTAATATGCCCTGCCATAACCATGAATATCGATTTTTTATCAATAATTATTATTTTTTCGAAATCTGAAGTAGACAGTGACCTTCCTCGTGCTTTGAAGGTCATGTATGCGAAATTTCATCAAGATCGGAATAAAACTGTAGATTTGTATAAAAAACGTACACACAGAACCACAGACCCACCCACAGACCCACCCACAGACGCACAGACCCACAAACATCCTTCTTTATATATATAGATAGACTAGAAGAGGTACCCGGCGTTGCCCGGGATTATTACACTTGCACAATATATATATTGTTGGTTCATGCAGTGTGTTTGTGAATTGCGTGCTGATACCATTGTTGATACCTATTGTTGTACCAACTTTGCCTTGCATTGTTGGTCATGAGATATTTCTCATTAATATGCCTTGCCATAACCATGAATATCGATTTTTTATCGATATTTATTATTTTTCCGAAATCTGAGGTAGACAGTGACCTTCCTCATGCTTTAAAGGTCATGTATGCGAAATTTTATCAAGATCGGAATAAAACTGTAGATTTGTATAAAAAACGTACACACAGATCCACAGACCCACACACAGACCCACACACAGACCCACAAACATCCTTCTTTATATATATAGATAGAAGAGAAGATGAGTCGTTACCCTGAAAAGCTAATAAACTCGACAAGGCTTTCCCCCCCCAGGAAAAACATTATGAAATGAAAACTGTACATGGGAAATGGGAATGAGTTTTTCTGTTTTTATCTACATTAGCTAGTCATGCCTTTCACTTCACCCACTCGATAAAGGGCAGGGGATGAGATTTTTTCACCGTTTTTTTTTTGCTAAACCCACATTTTACATGATGCTCTACAACTTTCTAAATAACACATGGGGTCTAACCCCTACCCCTACAAAATTTTAATTTGTAGGCCCCTTTCAAAATTTACCCCTTCATCCCCAGGGGCGCGAAATGTTTTTATTCTGAATTAGGGGACATTAAAACCAAATAATCAATATTCATTTTCCCCCATCTGCTCCCCTTGAGTCGTTATTTGGACCTAAAGACGGGACACCAATTATGAAACACCCTGTATTATAATTATATATAATTATATATTTATATATCGATTTTTAAAATTTTATGTTTTATACTAACTTTTCAATTTTGAATATTGTATTAGACTTAAATTCATTTTATATCTCACGTTGTATTGTATATTGAAATAATAAGTATGACTTGATTTTTTTTTTTTTTTTGTTGAAACTGACTAAGGAAATTTAGTAATAATATTGATTCTTAAAACGCACAGAAAACGTTGTGTTTTTTCACTCCTGTTTTTTAGGTGTTGATCCACCCCAGCTACTCAGCCAATTTTTTGAACTTAGTTTATCCTTATTGGTTTGTATTTACTTTATTTTTATATTCTGGCCGTTTGGAATTTTAAATATAGCGATTTAAGTGTAATTTGGATTTTAAACAAAAATCTCACGAGCAAAACTGCTCGTTCAATTGTGGTAGATTTTGTAAATTTTGTAAATTATTTTTGTAAATAAATAAAAACAAATGGCAGCTTTTTTTAATTTTTTCCCCTTAAGAATCGGAAGTTCGTTTGTACTTTTTAATTTAATCATATTCATATGTCTTAAATAGTTTTGTCACTTCTAAGATTATGTACACAAAAATTAGTACAAGAAACACATTAGGGACTGCAGGGTTGTTTTATTTTATACAGTTTCTTTCTTTCCTTCTGCTTCGTTCAAATCTTGCAAACAATTTTTAACCCACTTTCCGTTGTTCAAACGTCTCCAAATTTGGCACACTGATTCATTTACCATGACAATACAAAGATAGAATTGTTTAAAAATTGTTTAGCAGCATTTGTAAAACATTTTGAACTGTCAAAACATCTATCCTATTTCTTGAAACGTTACGAAAACGTAATTTCATCTCAAATACTACGGTGTGTAATGTTTTTAGATTGATTGTTGGATACTACAATATACAATATTTAAGTTCCAAGGGTGATTCTTTCGACAGTTCGTTGGTGAAAACTACTGCCTATGTAAACTTCATTTTGGTCTTAAATGAAAGATCTTGGTCTGCAGATTTGTCAAATTTAGTTTTCGTGTCCATAATTACTATTAATTACTATTAATTTACAATTCAAAATGCTTACGCAGTCAAATCAAACAATCCTCTCCACAATGATGTCGCAATCACGGTCTATAGATATTCATGGTCTTCGAGCTCCATTGTTAAAATGAAGCTAAAGTTTCTAGCTCCCAATAGGGTGGGAAATCTATTGAAAAGTGGCGCTGCATGTACATTCGGCCCAAAAACGACTGCAGCGCCGCCCTATCGACAGACAGAAAATTTACTTTCATTTTCAGTTTCAATGAAAAACCTCTATCGCAGGTCACGGTCGGCCCTGATTCGATCTATGCGGCACCTGGCGCGATCTGTTTTCTTTAGCTTCTCGAAACAATGGAAAATGGCCGAAGCTCGATGACCATGAATATTTATACACCGTGGTCACAATCAACAACTTTGCTACCATTGATGATCAGATCAACAATAATTACATAAACAATTAACAACGATAACAATAAATGACAATATAGGCAAAAACAGATGGAGATGGGTTTTTACCGTCAAATTTTGACGGGATCTATCTAGTTTAATTTAAGATACAATCCCATTGTCATGAAAAGCAATTGATGGGCAAGAAAACGCTTCACTGCAAGGTCTTATAGCAGACGCCAACATTTCAATTAATTACCAAAAATTAATTATTTTAAGTAAATTTTTATTTTAATTTTTATATAAAATTAGACTCTTTTATCTTGTGCTCAGAGATATTTTCCGCGGTGTTTTTGCGGACATATAAATTTTTTCTATTTACCCTACCTGTAGTAAGTTTTCTAGAGTAATTTAGGTGGATTTTACGCACCTGATGTCCGAGGGCACTGCCAGGCTTTTATTTTTTTTGTTCCTAATGCAAAAGAAGGAGTGTCGCCTCTCCCCATTATTGCTCTCTGGTATAACTCTAATAGGTTTTCTGTAATTCTACAATTTCCTGGTAAAGACGAAGCTCCCGTTGTCCAGATGTTTCCGACGCCCGAATAACTTTTTATCTTTTCTGACCAACACTCGTTCTTTTCTTCGGTGACATTTCTGCATGTTTTTCGTTTGTTGGAAATAATGAAGGTTGGATTGTTACACTCACAATGTCAGACCCCGTTGATCAGGTGATTTTTTGAGTGCACAGTGATGTATACATCACATAGAAAGGCAATGTTAATCGTATTTCTGTCAATAACATGCATCCTTCGAACGATTATTAAAGAGCACAATACAGTGTGCTTGTTGTTGATTTGAAGAGCCGAGTTGATGTATACTTTGTTATCGGTTTTGCCGTAAACTGTCGACCGAGACCGACTGGTAAGAGGGTCCTTATATACACAACCCACTGGAAGAGGAAGCTACTGTCGCCTCTGAAAGGTTCTACATTGTTCAAGGGTTCCAGACACACAAATCCTCTGAATATTTGTTATGGAGCTGAAGGGAGACAGTGTATTTCTTTGCCTCCTGGAGAGAGACTGATCTATCTATATCGTGTTATTATACTCTTTTCCTACACGTTGTTAATAATTCATGAAAACATCTTTCAAAACAGAACATTCTATCATTGCACCATCTTGAAAATATTGTTGCACCATCACTACATTTCTAGAAACTTCATCATTCAAGATTTCGTTTAATGTATTTACATCATTAACTTTCACAGGAAAGCAGTATTTCTTGCATTTTGATAATGCTTTATTAGTTAAATGAAAATTTAAATATTCATTTATAACAACTGATGATGTGATTTTTGGTGCAGGATTCATTGATAAATTCATAAAAATAAAACAATTGTCTTTTGTACAGAGATCCAATTTGCCAGATCCATATACCTCTGCTTTTCTTTTAACTGAACAAGATTCTGAAAGTTTCTCTCTTTATCGTATTTGTTTATGTCCTCCATGCTTTTACAGATAGCATTAGATATTTTGCTAAATACTTCCAGGACTTTAATGGATTGAGGTTTCTTTTGACATATACTTTGGACAATTTGGCATAAGCGATGGAACAGCTCTTTCTCGTGGTGTTTTTAAGGGCACTGATACTGACTTTCCAGTTCCTTCATCATGCGCCACAGATTTCCGTATGATATCATGGTCAGCAAAATCTTTCTTACCGACTTATGGGAAAGCGTATACAGTAAAACCCCGTTACAACGTACCTCACTTTAACGTACATTTCAGAATAACGTACAAATTTCAAATCCCCGTCCCAAACGTAGGTATTTTAATGCTAAAAAGTTTCAGAATAACGTACTTCACTTTAACGTACATTTCAGAATAACGTACTATTTTTACATCCCCTTGGTTAAATTATTCCTTCAGTACAACGTACATCGTTCACATGTCTTGCACTGATTGGTCAATGCAGCCCATGCGAAAGTTGCAAATGGGCCAAGGCGCTAATTAAGCCGAGTTCGCATTTCATTGATTGGTCAGTATAGCATATATAAACCCGGAAATCTCTGCATGCTACTCAGTCTAGCATGTTCGATTGTCGATTGTTGCATGCTACTCAGTCGGGATCCAATGATGGGACAAAAGCAAAATGAAATTCATAGCAATCAGGAAGACGAAGATGAAAATGGCCATTTAGAACCAGAGGTAACGCCCGTCTCAACTTTGGTAGCAATGGAGGCTATAAAAAGCTTACGAAACTATTTTGCACAGCATAGCGGTGCACCAGAATCATTTAACTTCACAATGTCAGATATGGAGGACTTTTTGGGGAGGCAAGTTATAGAAAGAAAGCAGACGGCCATTACAGATTTTTTTTAAAAAATTAATGTAATACTACATATTGTATATGCTATAGTGTATTTGTATTGAATAAAATAAAATGTATTCTTATGTTTTTCTATTAATATATGCATTTTTCACAAGCCCCCCTCCCCCCCCCCAGTTTCAGTATAACGTACACCTCAGAATAACGTACAAATTTCCAGGTCCCTTGAAGTACGTTGTAACGGGGTTTTACTGTACAATGCATTATGCTGGCTAATCATGAACCACCAGTGGACCTCACAATCAACAACTTCGCTAGCATTGATGATCAAATTAATAACAAATACATACAATAACGAACAACGATAACAATTATCAATAATACAGGTAATCATTATTTCATGATTACACAGCAATGATTATTGCTACGATTGTTAGCGATTGTTGACTATCGCAACAACAATGATTTTTTTTCACTAACTCAACAGGGTGTTAGCATTTGTGACCTCGCCCATTAAAATGTAACTATACTCTATCCAAAGAAAGTTTGAATGGGCGTGTTCAATTAAATTTCCAATTTCAATTGTTAGACATTGTTAATTTTATTTTGCAAGAATGCCTAAACAATTGAAAGCTGAAATTTAACTGAACACTCTCTGTCAATCTTTCGTCGGACAGAGTATAGCTGATACCCGGCGTCGCCCGGGACTTTATTTATCCTCTTGTTAGATAACCTGATATCCATCTTCACCACCGGAGAATATCACTGGATATTTTAGACCCATCTTTCCTTGGAACTTCTCTTGCCCTTGACGTAGAAGCTCTTATATCTCCTGCTCCCCTTGATAGCTTTTTGTCTTTTAGCTGCAGAGTACTCTGAACAATACTCGTAATCTTCTCTATCTTCTCTATACGAGGCCTGTCCGAAAAGTATTCGGATTGAGGCTACAAAAAAAAAGTAGAACTCGCTGCACCTTTTTGCTATACGGATCGAGGCCAACGAGATAACATGGCCTGGAAGCGAAAACGTCACCTGACCATCGGGATACTAGCAACAATCCAACCTTTATTGCCTCATCTTGGATGTTAACAATCACCGTTTTTCAGGTAAATAATAATGATTATAAACTGGAGATGCTCTCGACGCATAGGTAAAGATTTTTCGATTGAAAAATGGAAAGAAAAATTCTACGACCTGGATTCGAACCAGGAACCTCGACTATCATGGCCGACACCTCTACCAATTGGGCTATCGCAGACACCTGGACAGCCAAGCTTGGAGAGCATCTCCAGTTTATAATCAATCCAAGCATAGGTAAAGATTTTTCGAGATCTTTCTGATGGTTTGGAGTGGAGAAATTCTCGATCTGCGAGCCAGGTTCCCGTCTCCCATTGGGCTTTCAACCGTAACAACTTGGTTGTCTTTAAGACACTTTGAGACAGCTTGGCTGTCCAGGTGTCTGCGATAGCCCAATTGGTAGAAGCGTTGGCCATGATAGTCGAGGTTCCTGGTTCGATTCCAGGTCGCAGAATTTTTCCTTCCATTTTTCAATCGAAAAATCTTTACCGTTTTTCAGTTTGTTGGAAACAATCAAGGTTGGATTGTTGCTAGCACCTCGATGGTCAGAGAGACTTTTCCGCTTTATTATCTCATTGGCCTCGTATCCGGATCGTGTGAACGACATTTCTGCCGATGACGTAATGAAATTTGCAGCTGTTAAGAGTGCCGCGTGCAATTTTAATTGGCTAACAGACTAATAAATTATGAACTATTTTTGTAACCGTTTCAGCTTCTCTTTTTAATGGTTTCACAGTTTATACAAATGTTGAGATATAGTGTGATTCCTCCTTAACATAAATGCCAAAATAAAGAATTTTTTTATTTATTGATTTGTAATTTTGCAAGCAACAGGCTATGACAGCTTAAAAGAATAAAAATTATAAATAGTAGAATATAAAAAAGAATAAATATAATATTATTAAATATAAACAAGGAAAATGGTCATAATATAAATGTAACATTTCAAAATGATTTTTAAATAGTGATTATAATTTTAAAAAATATAAATCAATAAAAATTGTAAATTATACAGTAATACAAAGAATAAATGTAAAAATATTAATCATCGATTCTCTGAAGAATTGTGTATGAAAAATTGGCAAGAAGCCGCATCGTAACACAACATTGCAATCCATTTTACTATTTGCTATTAGCGCATTCAGCCTCTCTCTCCCACGAGAACTTACAAATTCGCCACTATGAGCGCTGAAAATAGAAAAACGGTGCTGCCATCTGAGAGGCGTACGAGGCGTATAGTCACTATTATAGACACGCAGTCCTAAAAAAATTTCCACCTGCCGCAATACAGGACTCCCACTGGGGCATCAATCGGCTAATACCTTCCGCAAAAAAGTCTGTTTTTTGCTGCTCTCTGAATCATGCCTAAATAGCGTCCTTAACCTCATCATTGGCGAATCGTCAACCTTTCAGTGCCAAACACATGAAAATCACATCGTGAGAGATCCGGGCTATAAGGAGGGTGTGGGCCAGAACTTGCCCCCGCATTTTGGGTATTGCTTCCTGCACCAGTCTCGCAACATGTGGCCTAGCATTGTCTTGGAGGAGGATCACTCCCATAACTAAGCTTACCAAGACGCTTGTTTTACACAGCTTGACGCAAGTTATGCAGTGTCTTGGTGTATGCGATAGCATTAATACGGGTTTTGGGTTCCATAAACTCCAAAAGCAGGGGATCGTCGGAATCAAAGAAACTCGTAAGCATAACCTTCCCGGCCGAACTTTGCGACTTGATTTATTTGGGCCGTGATGACGATGGATGCTTCCACTGCATTGTGGATACCTTCCCAATAATAGCACCAGGTCTCAACTACCGCGTTCTTCAAAATCGCTTCCCCTTCACGACTGTAACGTTCCAGATGATCCAAACAGCAGCCGAAACGCAGCCTTTTGTGCTCTTCCGTGAGCATTCAGGGTACCCACTGACAGCAGACCTTGCCATATCCCAGGCTTTTCACTACAGCAAAATGCGGAACCAATATATTGACGTTGTGATCCTTCGGAAGTGACGTTGTGATGCCGATCCGCCTGTCCTCACGAACTGACTTATCCATGTCTGTCTTCAATTGATCGGTGATGACCACGTTTGCTTGGCCCGGACGTGGTTTGTCAGTCGTTTCCACACGATCATCATGGAACGTTTTGGTGCAACGTACCACGGTTGCTTTGAAGACACATGCTTCTCCATAAACATTCAACATCCGAGCATGAATGTCAACTGATGGAAAGTCTTCAGCTTTCAGAAACATTATTACCGCTGGTTGGTCAGTTTTGCAGTTTTGGACGAAAATTTAATAGGAGGGTCCATTGTAACTCAAACGAAATACGGGCATAAGCCTAACGTAACTTCCCACAGCAGTGGTTATCAGAACAAGCAGAAGATACCTCAACAATCACCCGTTTTCCTCGTGTCTGCGCACTCACGTGCTCGCGCGCTACAGCCCGAATCACTTTCATGTGAACATGCCTTATATAATCAAGTATCTTCTTCCACTTGGTCCTCTGTCTAGATTCATTAAATTATCCGGGGGGTGTTTGGAGAATTTGAGGGATTCCGAGAAATTAAGAGACCTCTGCTCGTCCGTGAAATATAAAATTTGCAAGTTCTCTTTCTTGGCCGAATGACCGCTGGTCAGTATATAGTTTGCAAATTCTGATTTTTCTGGTCTATAATTCTTTACATAACCAAAATGCTCGTTCATTCTGATTTCGATTCGTCTTCTGCTTTTACCTATTTATTTAAGGTCACATGTCCCACATTTATTTATTTATTTATTTATTTATTTATTTTTTAAATGGTACAGAAAAAAAATCCTGTCCAAGGCCCAAATGGCCGCATGGCCGACGAGAAGGGTTCTCGGAAGGACAAAGTAAAACAAAATACAAATACAAATAAATAGTAGGAAGTTATATAAAAAATAACTAAACAAAATAATCTAAAAGGTTAACGAGTATGTTAGTCGATAGAAGATAGATTTTCAAAAGACGCTTAAACATATGACAGGAGGGGGAAGACCGAATGGCTTCAGGTAAATTAGACCGCCATTTAATTCCTGCGTAAGAAACACTGCGTTGTTTATAATTACTTTTAGCAAGGGGAAGTCTAGTAGAGTTAGCTAACCGAGTAGCATAAGAATGGTAATGATATTGATAAGTAATTCTTAAAGGAGTAGCCAGTGATAAGTGGGAGTTTACGAGTTTATAAATGAACAAACGAAGTTGAGAAACGTAGATTTGGAAAATAGTTAAAATGCCAAGTGATTTGAAGTGGTGCGAAACAGATGTAGGTTTACGAACATTCAAGAAGCATCTCAAGAACCACTTTTGGAGTCGATAAAGACGAGAAAGACTAAAGTTTGAAGCGGAACCCCAGAACTGACTACCATAGCATAAAGCAGAGTGGATCAGAGAGTAGTATAGAATAATTAAGATATCAGAAGGGAGATAATATAAAAGCGAGATCATGCCTTTTTTTCTATTAAGAACAGACAGTAGAGAATTAACATGCAAGTCCCAGACAGATCACTTGATATGAGAAGACCTAAATATTTGAAAGAGTCAGTACCTGAAATAGGAGAGTTGTTGTAAACTATATTAAGATCCGAGGGGACATTATGTTTATTTCGCTGATAGAATTGCACATTTTAACTCATATACACCCGATTTATGCAATGGAATAATCTTGCCTTGGGTGCTTCCTGAGATTTTTTTGGAAGTGTGGTTGGAGGAGATGGAGGTGGTCTCAGCTTCGAAGTCTACCATTAAAACAATTATGTGCCTGTGTACGTCTCAGCTGACTCAAATTATCCTTTCAACCATAAATTAGCCGCTTACAACCATATAGTACGCAGAGATATCGACACTCCACCGAAATAATAGAAAAACTCATTAAGAAACAAAGATGGAAGAATGAAATAGAAAAAATTCACGTCCTTGAAGTCTGGAAAGAAAAACAGAATTACCTCTGCATCCCATATAATATACAGATAACAAGAGGACTTGATAAATTTGGAAAATCATACAATCGGTCTATATATAAAAGCAACCACACTTCCAAACAAAATGTCAGGAAGCACCAAAGACAAAATTATGCCATTGCATAAATCGGATGCATAAGAGTTAATATGTGGGACATGTGACCTTAAATATATAGGTCAAAGCAGAAGAGGAATCAAAATTAGAATGAACGAACATTTTGGTTATGTAAAGAATTATAGACCAGAAAAATCAGGATTTGCAAACTATATACTGACCAGCGGTCATTCGGCCAAGAAAGAGAACTTGCAAATTTTATATTTCAAGGACGAGCAGAGGTCTCGGAATCCCTCGAAATCTCCAAACACCCCCCGGATAAGTTAATGAATCTAGACAGAGGACCAATGGACTTAACCAAGTGGAAGAAAATACTTGATTATAATAAGTAAATTTTATTCACCTATACCGTTTTTTTTTTGTTTTTTTTTGTTGTTCGCCAATCTGAGCTTACTTGGCCATCTTTTCCAAAACCTTTTTATCCAAAACCATCTGATTTGTCCATCTTTTCCAAGCCTTTTTATCAGGGAAGAGGGAGAACGGGAAGCGAAGTGATGCTCTTTTTTTTTTGAAGTAAAGATACACCTAGCGATCCTAACATTCGGGACATAAAACATTAGTCCCTTTAACCTTAAACCTAGAGACCGTTAAAGAAAGTCTCTGCTTTAACCTCTAACCCAGATATGAATAGCACTGTTACTTTCGATCAGTCCTGCTTTCGATATGGAAGCGACTAACTGCCTGCCTGAACTGCTGTCAGTACAAGCACGATGGAGATATAATACATCTCCATCGTGAGTGCAAGTGAATTTGTGCTGGGTTTTTTTTGAATATTTATTGATGGCATTAGCATTTAGCAAGACATTATGGAACGCAAACATGCAAAAATCCCAATCGGAAAGCAGGGATTTAACGAAGTTAATTCAAAGAGGAAAGTGAAAACAGAATGGAGAGAACAGCCTCCTTCTTCCCTGGAACAGCCACTAGTCACGTTATGGAGGGGATTGACGTAACAGCCGATTAACTCATGTCCCAGGCGTTGCAGATCAGTGGCGCTGTTTTTATTAACACTTAAATAGCATTGAATCAGTTACCAAATTCGCTTCCCGTTCTCCCTCTTCCCTGTTTTTACTTTGATTTCTCGCCATTGATTGGCCCTTTGAGTGTATATATATATATCCTTGTAAACATTGGATAATATCCAATGGATATTTTATAATACGGAAGAAAGTCACTTGGTGACTGAAATGTGTATGTATATGAAGAATAAATTTTTCTTGTGGACAAGTGGACTGAACTCTCTTCTTTTGCGCGTTAAGTATCCACAGTTTTACATTAAATGGCAAATTGGAAGTAAGTTATAAAGTTGAAATTTAACTTACAGCTGTATAATACTACCACAATGATGGAAAAATCCAAAACTGGAGCTAAGTCTCTCAAAAAAACATAGAAATTAATAATCTATATATATGAAATTTACTTGATTTAGGTTTGTTTGCTTGCATGTGTGAACAATTAGCCCGTCGTTTTAGCTTCAATAATCGGCTTGTCGTGTTTGTATGTTGCGTCGACAATGGTTGATGAAATTAATACAAGCCGTTGCCGACGAAAAATAACACTGGCCAACAACATTTAAGAAATTCTTTTAACCAAGTGCAAATGGGTGATTTTTGGTAATATTTTTTCTGCTGATTACGAATATAATTTTGCAATTTCTCTAGCATGCACAGATTTCTTTTTTTTTTTCAAAGAAACATTTTTAAATTATTCAGTATTTGGGGCCTGATAAATTTCCTTGTGGCCCTAAAATATGGATAGTTTAACATTGCAGACGCTTCTCTTCACATCCGTTACTTTAACATAGAAGTCTCGAAGTGTATAACTTGGAAACGTGACGTGATAGAAAAAATCGAAAAGCAGATTCGGATTCTACATGCAAATTACTACTAAGAACACTTATGTGTGGTCTTAGTTACAAAATCTGTGCTGACTAGTGTAATAGGCCCTGGCACAGAAAAGTCACCTGACCATCTTAGTCCAAGCAACAATGTAACCTTCATTGTTTCCAACAAACGAAAAATTACTGATTGCTAAAATCCAAAATGGAAACAATGAATGTTACATTGTTGCTTCGACTAAGAACATCAGGTGACTTTTCAGTGGCAGGTCTACGATGCTTGCCTTAATGATTCATCTTTTAAGGGGGATAGTTATAAAATGTGATAAATAAATAAATAAATAAATAAATAAATAAACATCAGTATTATTTCTTTTTTTATTAAAATGTTTTGCGGAGATGTAAGAAATTATTCTAAAACAAATAAGAGAATACAACTTCTAGGCGTGCAGCTGCTACTTTGTGGGTACTTTTCCTCATGAGCTAATAACTGGAGAAAATTTATTTTTCATATCGTTTTGTAATGTAGTAATTTCCTTTAGAGAAATTATAGATAATGCTTATCTAAACATATCAGGAAATTATAAAGATCTCAGATAATTGTGTGACAGGGCAATCCTTGCTGCTAAAACTGAAACTGTCCATATAAGCAACCACATTCAGGATATGATTCCACGGTCTGTGATTGAATACAACTCTATTGAAACGGTTATGTGTTGATAAGGCAGTCAACAGTTCCCCAACTCTCTCAATCCTTCTCTGAAGTATTTTGTAATACAGACAGAACTACTTCAGTTCTTATAGCCTTTCTTTGATATTCTAAAATGTTATGGATGGAATATCGAATTTTCCTGCTCAAACCCAACTGGACACAAAATTCTAGTCCGAGAATTTTAAAGAATTATTTTCGTTTTTCCAAAGTGAATATACAGGCTGTCCAAAAAGTCTGGCAGTTGCCAGGTAGGCGAGATGTGATGAGTGTGGTTTATAGGTAATAGGGGGGTGGGGAATTCATTGTCGCACTCAAATTTAACCTTGACCCCCAAATTTTAGGTCATCCATTTGCTAACTCGAAAACTATTAAAGAGTGTGCTTCCCCTTCCCCGTCCCAACGGTATGCTTCACTGCAATTCGAATGTGTTAGAAACCTCAACTAACCTTGCCATATCAACCTGACTTTGAGTGACTCTTTCTTGCTCATTTTCTCAAAATCTTTCAAGGTGAAGGGTGTGATTAAAAATTGTTTTTAGGCTAATGTGGTGTTGCTCTAGAGGGTATCAATCGGAAATTTTTCTCTATCTTTAATAGTTTTCAAGTTAGCAAATGGATGACCTTAAATTTGGGAGTGAAGGTCAAATTTGAGTGCAGCAATGAATCCCCCCACCCCCCCGGTTATCTATAAACCACACTCAGTTACCTATAAACTACAACAGTGATAATGCCAAAAAAACAGAGCTTCATGGAATAAACATCTTACTGATGATGAAGCATTCAAGCAAAGAGCTGGTGCTCTGCATTTTTATGGCAGCTATGTCTGCGGTGCGCATGTCACGTATTAGAAATTTGCATATCTCCAGACAATGTGAACTCTGCCAGCGCCATATATCGGCAGATTTTGGAACTATTTTTTTCCTTCGCCAAACAAAATTCCATTGCGTCACGATTGTTCTGCTAAAATATCAGGTCATTGTTACGAGTAGTTTTCAAATTATCGATTTTTGAAATCGTAACTTTAATTATAATCATCCTGTATACTTAACCTTAGCAACATAGCGATGACGCTTACTACTTATAAAATGTCATCAAACAGTGCTGATACATACAATGTATATGTAACCTTAGCAACATAGCGATATCATTAGCCGATTGTAATATATAAGGAGCGTTCAAAAAGAAACGATCCGTAGTCTGGAATGTGCAAACCGGTTACACACGGTGATATTGTTGCGTGTGTAACAAAGAGTGGTTCCGACAAGAGCGCGGAAGTTCACAGGCCGCCACTAGAGGGTGCCGGTAGAAGTCAACGGTCCTTCGTGTTGTATAAGCAGTGAATAAGTGAAATGGAGGCGTCAAAAGACGAGCAAAGAGGTGTTGTTCGTTTTCTGACAGCGGAAGGAGTAGGGAGGAACGGACATTCTCGAAGAATGTCACAAGTGTATGGTGAACACTGCAAGGGTGGCACAGGGAAGGAGTGTCAAGTGGGAGGTTCTTGGTCACCTTCATACAGTGCAAACCTCTCTCCCTGCGATTACGCCATTTTTGGTCCCCTGAAAAAGGCTTTGAGGGGCAAACGATTCACTTCGGACGACGACGTCAAGCAGTACATGCGGAACTGGTTCACAACGCAGCCCCGGGAATTTTACGAGACAGACATTCATCGCCTTGTGTCACTGAGGGACAAGTGCCTCAACAGCCAGGGCCAATACTTCTGATTTACAGGTACTGGTTTCTGTTCCTAGGCTCCAGCTCGTTTCTTTTTGAACGCTCCTTATAGATTTCCTACTTATTGTTAATAATTCATTGAAACGAATGTTTTATTGCCAAACGAACATTCTATCTTTGCATTATCTTGAAAATATTGTCGCATCATCACTACATCGGTTTTCATGGTAACAATAGTTCCCTGGTAAAAATATATGGCAACAGTAACTTCGACGTAACAATTCTCTTCTTGGGTGGCAGTGGATGCATATGATCTTTTGTGTCTGTGTGCTCCGCAATCCCAACAATCTGAGTGGGCTTATTCACTACTTGGTAATCTGTTCTTGCAATTCGCACTACGCTCTCTATGTCTTGAAGCAAACCTTGGTCATTCATGACTTTGTGTGCTCTATCAGCCGCCATTTCTTATGTTGACATGCTCATGACTCGCTCACCATCCTCTGAGTTGCAGCAGTGTCCTGGCAAAACCAATACAGCACCGAGCAAAGGGATTGCTTCCTCTGTCGCCTTTTTACTCTTTCTCAATAGTCTGCTAACTCCATTATCTCCAGTTACTGCTCATTTTAAAGATTTTCAAGAAAATGTTAAATTCTAAGAACTATCAATTCTAAAAAAAGCCCAAACAACAGGAATTCTATGTAAAATTACAAAGAATGACGAGCACAAGACGAATATGACATTCTTTTCGATTTTCGAAATGCTACATCCGAGAAAATGACCCCCAAAAAGTACTAAACTGAGCCTTTATTACGAGCTTTAGCTAAAGCTATATATAAGAATACAAGCATAATCAATATCTTTATTTGTCTGGCCGGCCATCGTTTGCACGATAACGTGAAAATGGAAGAACTCAACTGCAATATATCAGCTTTTGATGAGCTCTCGGTGGCCCCTTCAGGCACGTGCAATAATATGAACTTAGGGCATGTAATATATCAAACGTTTCGTACCGACGAGTCATAAATGAATAAGGTGTTACTATTTGTTTGTAACTTAAGCATTGTTGATGGCAGCCTGGAGCGCATGCCCGTTATGAAGCTTTGTCGATGCACGTGCTCATTTCGTTTCAAAATTCAGTGCTCTTAGGCCTGTTGTAAAATGTGACTAATTAATGTTAAGACGATTGTTAAAAATGGCTCATTAATGTTAGGCCTATAGTTAAAATAACTATAATGTTAGGCCTATTGTTAAAAATGGCTAATAATGTTAGGCCTATTGTTAAAAATGGCTAATTAATGTTAGGCCTATTGTTAAAAATGGCTAATTAATGTTGGGCCTAATATTAAAAATGGCTAATTAATGTTAGGCCTAAAGTTAAAAATGGCAAATTAATGTTAGGCCTGTATTTAAAAATGGCTAATTAATGTTAGGCCTATATTTTAAAATGGCTAATTAATGTTAGGCCTATATTTAAAAATGGCTAATTAATGTTAGGCCTATTTTTAAAAATGGCTAATTAATGTTAGGCCTATTGTTAAAAACGGCTAATTAATATTAAGACTATTGTTAAAAATTGCTAATTAAAGTTAGGCCTGTAGTTAAAAATGATGTGTGGATAGAATCAAAGTTATTTCCATGGTTTATTCACTGCAAGTAAAAGTGAATTATTGAAATTTAAAATCACATCTGCGTCACAGGTAAAGCTACTTGGAATGCGTCACAGGACAAGATTTTTCCCGACAATGCTTTGCAACAATGATTAAGAAGGGATGAATGGTAGCTTTGATTTAGAAGGGATGAATAGCTCTAGCAGTGGAAAGAACATAGGCGAAGTAGTTTAAAACATTTACACGTGCGAGCATTTCATTCGGAAAGATTCGTGTGAACGCTGCAATCGAATACGTAAATTGACATGCAGTTTTCGCCGTTTCTGTATATAAAATATGACTGTAATATTAAACAACAAATATTTATATTTTTCTTTTCAGCATATTTGAAAATCGTTTTACGAGTTATATTCCTGTTCTTTAAGTAATTATGTATTAAGTATGTAATTTCGGGGTTTTTTTTTATGCATTAATAGTTCTTTATTTTTTAAGTGTGTTCAGATATTTATACCTCAGGCCATTAAACCTCCTTAATCAATATCTTTTGCTTATTTTCTTACAGGATTAACAGAAATATAAATTCAAGAAGGGTTAGGAAGACAATGGATAATAAACTGTCTTTCCCGAAGCATATAACGGATAACAAGCGTATTTTGGACGATTTATTTGTAACAATTAAAAATGTCTTAACTGGTACGACATCGATTACAATGAAAGAGTGCGATGGCTTAATCAAGTACCAGATTAATCCACATCCAAATCAACCTAAAGTTCTCATTTTATATGAAAAATCAGCAGAAGCAAGCCAAGAAAGATCGAATAGCTGTTCGCAATTAGACCATAAAACCGAAACTGATGATCATGGGAATATTTGGCATTTATCACCAAACGCTGAAACGATATTAATATCTCAGAGAAAACAGTTACCGTCATATGAAAATGATGTGGCTAAATCTTGCAATGTTAATGCTTTAGACATTTCAGATGATTTATTAATGACAGACATTTATGAAGCCAACAAAATACATGGGAAAGATAATTTTATAGCCGGTGATTCATCATTTCTTTTAGGGCATCATCTGGAAAATGGTGAATTTCTAAGCTTAAGAAACGAAATAGATATCGACAAGAAAAAAGGAAACGATGCCATTCTTAGAAAAGCTAAAGAAAGAAAAACTGTAAACACAAACTTTTCTGAAAACAGAGTCATAAAAAGACAACACGTAAACTTAGAAACAAATGAATATAAAAAGGAAACTTCCGTTAACAAAGTCCCCTCTGAATACTGCAGTGGTTATTCAGATAGTTGTGAAAAATCTAACGAAAGTCTACGCAAAGAGTTAACACAGATTAGAAATAAAAAGAAATGTGCAAATAACACTAGGATTTCAAAAAATATGTGTCATGAGAAAATTCACACAGAAGAAAAAGCCTTCAAATGTAATTATTGCGATAAAACCTTTACACGGATAAGCCATATACAAACCCACGAAAGAACACATACAGGTGAAAAACCTTTCAAGTGTACCTACTGCAATCAAGCATTTGTACATAAAATAAGTAAAAACATTCACGAAATGACACATACAGGTGAGAAACCATTTAAGTGTAACTACTGTGAAAAAACATTTACACAGAAAATAAATAAACAAAATCACGAGAGAACACATACGGGTGAGAAACCATTTAAATGTAACTATTGCGATAAAGCATTTGCACGGAAAACAGATAAACAAAGTCACGAGAGAACACATACAGGTGAGAAACCTTTTAAGTGTAGCCATTGCGATAAAACATTTTCGCGGAAAACGCTTAAACAAGATCACGAGAGAACACATACAGGTGAGAAACTGTTTAAATGTAACTATTGTGATAAAACATTTACACAGAAAATAAATAAACAAATTCACGAGAGAACACATACGGGTGAGAAACCATTTAAATGTAACTATTGTGATAAAACATTTACACGGAAAACACTTAAACAAAGTCACGAGAGAACACATACAGGTGAGAAACCATTCATGTGTATCTACTGCAGTCAAGCATTTGCACATAAAGTAAGTAAAAAAATTCACGAAATGACACATACAGGTGAGAAACCATTTAAGTGTAACTACTGTGAAAAAACATTTGCAATGAAAATAGTTAAAGAAAATCATGAAAGAACACATACCGGTGAGAAACCTTTCAAATGTAACTATTGCGATAAAACATTTGCACGGAAAACAGATAAACAATTTCATGAGAGAACACATACAAGTGAGAAACCATTTAAATGTAACTATTGCGATAAAACATTTGCACAGAAAGTGCTTAAACAAAATCACGAGAAAACACATACAAGTGAGAAACCATTTAAATGTGACTATTGCGATAAAATATTTTCACGGAAAAGACTTAAACAAAGTCACGAAAGGAGGCATACAGGTGAGAAACCTTTTATGTGTAGCTATTGCAATCAAGCATTTGCACATCGATTAAGTAAAAAAATTCACGAAATGACACATACAGGTGAGAAACCATTTAAGTGTAACTTCTGTGAGAAAACATTTGCAATGAAAATAGTTAAAGAAAATCATGAAAGAACACATACCGGTGAGAAACCTTTCAAATGTAACTATTGCGATAAAACATTTGCACGGAAAACAAATAAACAAAGTCATGAAAGAACACATACATGTGAGAAACCATTTAAATGTAACTACTGTGAAAAAACATTTGCGCGGAAAATACAAAAAGAAATTCACGAAAGAATACATTCAGATTAGAAACTTTTCAAATGTAACTATTGCGATAAAACATTTGCACAGAAAATACAGAAACAAAACAACGAAAGGACGCATACGTGAGAGAGACCTTACGTATGTGACTAACGTATCTGACTATTGTGATAAATCTTTCGTAGCACTTCACAGCATCTGAGAGCATGAGCGCTTTCACATGGGGGATAATTAAAAAAAAAAAAACAATATTATTTTGCTACGTCTTGTACTAGGAAAGACTGCACCCGGGAAAATAAGTATATTGACATCAGCTTTGCGATATGTTTTCGCTTCGTTTATTTAAAGAATGACATATGAGAAATGGCAGACAAGGGATAAATGTTGCTTTGATTATTTATTTATTTATTTATTACTTAGGTATAATACATCTGAGTCCGTCTAAGACCAGTATGGTAATAAACCGACAAGTTAGGTCATATTACAAAAGTGACGTATCACAAATAAGCACATAGTGAAATTTAAAAAATTAGTGTCAGTTGTTAGTAGTGTAATTTCATGAATATACGAGCGTATAATAATTTATCATGAAGTCACAAATCATCAATTAGATATATAGATAATAATTATGTAAGAAAGCTTTTAAAATATCTGTATAATTAAGTATGTATTTCATAATACATTATAAGATTTAAAATTAGTAAATAAATGAGATAATATACCTATCATCAAAAATTGTCACAATATATATATATGTGAATTGATACACTCTCAACTGTAATAAATTGGCAAAAATAATAATAATAATAATAATTTTTATTTATTATTTATTAATTCAAAATATAATAGGTACCCGATGAAACCTCTATGGTATATAACCTAAAGGGACCCAAAATCTACACGACTTACAAAGCATTAATGATAAATACAATTACAACATATTAAGGTGTCTAAAATATATCTAAAATGTCTTAAAATATTAATAATATCAAGAATCTAACAAAAATATTTCAACCTAAAAGGAATGTTGACGAAACCATGATGACGAAGCTTAACAAATGTTACTAAGAACAGATGCTATAAATATGGCGTTTTAGCTCACGATAAAATTTCGAGTAATTTGTCATTGATCGTAGTTCATAGGGTAAATTAGCCCACTCACATAAACCCATATGTGATACCTTATTACCAGCATAATTATTTTTTGCAAAGGGAAGATAAATATTGTGTGCCCGCCTGGTAAAGTAAGCGTGAACATCACTATTTAGCTTAATAATAATTGAAGTTGATAACTGGATAAGAGAGTTTTTAGCTTTATACATAAAGATACATAGCTATAGTTTATAAATCTGATTCACGTTTAATATGTTATTAGGAGCAAAATAATTAGAAACAGAAGTACTTCGTGGTAATTTTAACAGAATCCTAAGGAACCACTTCTGCAATTTTAGGATTCTAGTTACATTAGCATTCGTAGTTACCCCCCAAAATATAATGCCAAAGGTTAAATTAGAAATAAGTCTCATATTACGGTTGAGCTTAGTTATAAGCGAATCAATTTGCGGATCTCAAGATAAGTCATGAGTCAATTCTATATCCAAGTACTTAAAAGAATCAATAAAAATTGATGGATCAATTGAGATATTTGCCTTATTTCATTGGTAAAAAAGCATTATCTTGGTTTTATCAATATTAATTTTCAAACCATTATTCTTACTCCAAGTAGCAAGGGCCTCCGCATTTTGGTTTAAAAGAAACTGTAGCTCAACAGGGTTCTTATTAGCAATAATATTTCATCAAAAAAGAATCCGAGCAATGCCGGGTATATCAGCTACTTCATAATAAATCGAAAAATACTCCTGGATACTTTAAATAAATTTTAATTCAAATTACAAAATCGATATTTTATGACCAATGTAAAAACTAAGCTTTCAACATGCCAGTTTGTATGTTAATTTATGAAAACCAAAAAAATTATCCGGAAAACAAAATACTGGAAAATTGGATCCAGATAATTAAAAAATGAACCAAACAGACATTTGATCTCGTCAATCACCGTACCAAATTTCATTATTTAGACCTCTTTTTACTTGCGAAATACTGCATTGGAGTTAGACGGCAAAAATACAAAATGGGGGACCAATCTTTGGACTCTTCTGGCGCCCCTCACAAAGCGGAAATATCCCCGAGAATCTTCCCTCCGAATTTCGTTGCTGTATCTTTATTCCCCGCGCAGTTGAAGCAAAATATCAGAAAATTTTGTGAAACACCCCCGAAAATCGATTTTTATCAGTTTTCGCACCCTTAAATTTTAATAATGAAAATCGGAGAAACTACTTTTTTGGGATGGTAGCTAGAAACCTTCCTGCAAAATTTCGAAGATCTGCGTTTATTGGGGGCGGAACCAAGCAACCGAACACGCAATTCCTTTCTGCCCCCCTGCGTGGGTAAGGAGTCCGAATTTCGAGAAACCAAGTCTTAGAACACCCCTACGATATCCGTCCCTATGACCTCACCGAGTTTCCAGTTGATGGCTTCAGTAGATTTTGCTGTTCGTTGATGAGTCAGTCAACTATCTTCTTTATACTGTATTGGTCGCCAGAATAAGCCCTTTTAGAAAATAAGATACATTGTATTCCCGCGCGAAAGACTTCCAGTTACCGTTGATGCTGTTTCACGGAATAATCCACGGCCTCCTAGAAACTACCAGGCCTGAACATGACGTCAGTACTGTATTGTTGAAGCACTAAGATTGTGACGTTGAACTAACTTCTGTAATAGCACCACCAGTTTGACGTAATAATGTTTTATCTTTTCCATGTTCAGGCCTGGTAGTATCTAGAAGGCCGTGAATAATCGCAAAAGTCTTAATTAAACAAAGCAAACAACGACGTCACAGTTTCTAACGCTAGAATAAAAGCCATTCAGATAAAAAACAAAAGATACACGGCATTCCCGCGCGACAGACTTGCAGTCATTGTTGATGCTGTTTCACGGAACAATCGCTAAATTCTTGATTAAACAAAGCAAACGTCACAATTTTTTAAAGCTGGCAAAAATCCCATTCAGCTCCAGTAAATTGAATTTTAAAACTAATCTACAATGGAAAGGAAGAAAGAATAAATAAAATATTTTCTTAGCGAGCACCTAGAAGCCAAGAGAAATATACTTGACAAATTTCAAGTTTGTAGGCTTCAGAGTTCTGGAGATTTCGTGATGAGTGAGTCAGTGAGTGAGTGGTATTTGGATTTTATATATATAGTTTATCAAGCACTTGCCAGTGTTTTTAAAGGAGTATCTCATCAGCTTTAATATCTTTATTGTTGTTCATGGTAGAATGAAAAAGTCCACAATTCTCTCAAGGTCGTGTTGATCATATGATCGTGGTGATGTCACGTTTCTACCGTATAATTTCCTATTAGTTTCCCAAAATTTACTCACATTAGATTGTAAGGCATGTTCCAATAATCGAAAATATAAGTTATAATCTATTTTTGATGACCTTTTGAATTCTCTACTAATAATTTTGGTCTTGATTAAAAATTTTTCCTTCCATTTTTCAATAGAAAAATCTTTACCTGATGCCTGGTAGGCTTCTCTCCAGTTATATCATTTATTATTTAAGATCTTGATTATTTCTGTCTTTTTTAAAAAGTGCATGTAGTTTTTGTTTGTTCGCATATAAGATGGCAGTGCTGGACGTGATCCATTGAGGGAACCCTTTTTTTGAGTTCCTTTTCGGGTTATTAAATCTGGGGGCGTGCTCCTGAATTGCCTTCGTTATCGCTTCGATTAAAGCAACCAGATATCATCTACATGGTTTAATTGGAGCAAATCAGACCAATTATAGTGAAGTAAACACCGAAACAGTCCTCTAAAAATGGCTTTTTTAAAATTATATTCACTTGTTTGATCGAAATTCTTTTTCACCCTAAAAATTGCATTTGGTAATACTATTTCTATAGGGGGATTGTACGATCAGTGTACATTTTTTTTTATAATAGTCTATACTACAGACTTTGTGCTATAAAACGTGGGTGTGTTGCCAATCAGAAGCGAGAGATGCAAAAAACTTCGATACATCGAAACAACAACATCGATGTTTAAAAAACATCGAATTATTTCGTGCATCCCTAGGCGAAAATGGTCAAACCAGATGAAGGTTTCATCGAGGCAAGATCAGAAAATCTGCTAAAAGTAGGTTCTCAAATGTACAGGGTCGGGACACATTAATATGACCACTCTCCTCGAACATGTTGGAACGTCCCATGGTATGCAGATGAAAAATCATTGCATATCATTAAAAGCTGACAACAGCAGACGTGTAGTAGCATCCGTTAACACAGGAATTGTCGCCGTCATGGCTAGAGCAAGTGACCTGTCGGACCTCCAAAAGGGGATGATCATTGGCTATCGGGCCAAGGGGGGCAGCATTTCAGAAACTGCCACCTTTGTGAACTGCTCTAGGGCTGCCGTTGTAAAGGTGTACCGCGACTGGACGAACCAGACAGTTTCGAGCAACCGAAGAGGTAACTGTGGGTCCCCACGGGCCATCGATCCTAGAGGCGAGCATCAGTTACGACACCTGGTCAAGACCAATCGGCATGCCACTGTTGAGCAACTGACACAGCAAATGAACAGTGGGGCTCCAGAGCAGGCATATGGTAACAGCGCTCATGTTGACGCCTGTGCATCGCCGAAAACGCCTCCAATTCGCAATGTACCATCGCCATTGGACCTCGGCCGAGTGGCAAAGGGTTGCTTTCTCTGACCAGTCGTGGTTTCTGGTGAACAGAGTGGACGGACGATGGAGAATTCCCCGGGAAGCATCTGAGAACAGGCATCCTGACACCATCGTTGGCAGACGACAGGCTGGTGGGGGAGGTGTGACTGTTTGGGGAATGTTTTCGTAGTTTGGTCTGAGTCCAATGATACCGCTGGAGAGTACACCGAATGCTGTTCGTTACCTGACGATTGTCGCAGACCAGGTACACCCCTTCATGTCGACAGTGTTTCATCTGGATGATAGCACCTTTCAGTAGGACAATGCTCCCTGCCTTACTGCCAAAATTGTCCACGACTGGTTCGAGCAGCATGACGATGAATTCAAGCTACTCCCATGGCCACCAAATTCCACGGACCTCAACCCCATTGAACATTTGTGGGACCATCTCGATCGCCATGTCCGCAAGCTGACTCCTCCAACAGGCACCGTGATGGAATTACGGGATGCACTGATCGCCGAATGGTCCCAGATACCTGCAACCACGTTCCGAGGACTTATTGACTCTCTGCCACGTCGACTAGCTGAGATATTCCGGATACTAGCAGGTGGTCATATTAATGTGTCTCGACCCTGTGCATTTATGGTTTAACAAATTAAAAGTGGAAGAACCTCTCTCTCAGTCTCTCTTCTCGATTTTCACATGATTGTTTGATATTAAATTTGTTTGTTAATTAAAAAATAAGAACTCCATTTAATTAAAAGAAATAGAAATAAAAATAAATAATAAAAACAATTGAATAAAAGTCACCCAGTGGAGAAATACAAAGGTTGAAGTGGACGAAAACACAGATGAAACAAAGGTCTTGTGGAGAAATGTTACACGAAACACAGGAAGGAACACAGTAACAGGTGAAGAAGAGCTACGATGAAAGTCCGATGATCCGTAAAAAGTAGATGACAAAATTGAAATTTATTTAAAAAACGTTTTCGGGATTTTTATCCCATCTTCAGTTTCAAAACTTTTTGAATGAAATTTCAGTTAAATTATAATAATAGAAGATATAATAATAAAAACAAAACAATGAAATCAAAACAATAATAAAGCCTTTCACAAACAGAAAAAAATACTAGAACAGATACCAAACATTAAAATTATACCAAAAATAACAAATAACATAACTAAGACATTAATAACAACCACCAATATAAAAACAACAAAAAATCAAAACAGAAACACAATTTCTAATTTCAAAGACATTTGCCAAAATAATAAAGAAAAGTGGAACATGACTAACATAATATATCAAATTCCATGCGCCAATTGTCAACACATTTACACAGGGCAAACAAAAAGACAATTAATAACACGAATAAAAGAACATGAAAGAGCACTTAGAAGCAAGGATAAAAACTACCATCTAGTGAACCACTGCATTAGCCAAAATCATAATCCAGATTGGAACAAAGTCAAAATCTTTGGTAAAGAAATAAATACAAAAAAAGACTAATAAAAGGAACCATCAACATTATTTCGAATGAAAACAATATAGCCAAACCTTCTATAGAAATTAATAATAAATGGAAATTACTACTAAAACTATAACATAACCCAGACAGTATCACTTCCCTTGCCCAAAACAATCCAATACCATTATCCTGTTCACTACAATCAACACCTCCTAAAGAGAAAGCCAAACAACTGAAACGTCATACATTGTTACATCATCATAAGTCGACCAAATTTAGAGCTTATTATTGGTGGATATATGATTAACAATGGTCGACTAATGATGATGTAACAGTGTATGACGTTTCCGTTATCAGTCCTTCTGTCTAGGTGGTGTTGCTCTGATCGTAACCACCGAGAGAGAAGGCCTCTGCGATGAAAAGGCCTTCTGTTGCTACAATCAGACTAATAATGTAATAATATCTCCGTTAATATCACACATTGTTTTTGATTTCATTGTTTTGTTTTTATTATTATATCTTCTATTATTATAATTTAACTGAAATTTCATTCAAAAAGTTTTGAAACTGAAGATGGGATAAAAATCCCGAAAATGTTTTTTAAATACATTTCAATTTTGTCATCTACGTTTCTACGGATCATCTGACTTTCATCATAGATCTTCTTCACCTGTTACTGTGTTCCTTCCTGTGTTTCATGTAACATTTCTCCACAAGACCTTTGTTTCATCTGTGTTTTCGTCCACTTCAACCTTTGAATTTCTCCACTGGGTGTCTTTTATTCAATTGTTTTTATTATTTATTTTTATTTCTATTACTTTTAATTAAATGGAGTTCTTATTTTTTAATTAATATACTTTATTACAACTCCTACTCCTATATAATTTGTTTGTTAATATTATAAAATAATTATGAATGACATATAATATATTAATAAATTAATTTTATTAAATTGATAGAATTATGTAGAATTCTGAAATTGAATTAAATGGATTTTTAATACGAATATTAAATTTTTGTAACTTTTTATTATTATTATTATTATTATTATTATTATTATTATTATTATTATTAGTTTGTTTTTTTTCTCTCTTCTTTTTAAGTCTTTCGCTTGTTGTGACAACTTCGGTTTTGGCCTCCCGGTTTATCCGGTGGTTTCCCCCGAGGTTGTTATATCACTTTTATCACTGTTTTTTTTTGTTTGTTTTTCTTTTTTTTTACTAACTCATTATTACTGTTATCATACGGCCAATTTATAATTGCTTTTATTATTATTGTCGTTTTTGTCACAATATGTCCTTCTTTATTTGTTTTTATTTGTATTTTCATTAACCCCGTTTTGGGCTTTCGGCCTGTTGGGGGACAACTTCGGGTCTGGCCCTCCAGTTTATCTGGTCGGTTTTCCTCGTTGTTGTTACATTATTATTATTAATTTATTATTATAGCAATTTTCGTTGTAAGCTTATTTTTCCACTGTCATAAACTTATTTATCGATTTGATTTATCAGATCTGGACGTGAAGCGTATGGAGATGTTCAAGTTAAACGAGAAGCTACAAAATGCATTGTTATGTGTAGACTCTGCCCAGAGCACAAATCTACATCAAAAAATTACAGTTTCAATGACGATTGATAAAAAGGAAGAGAAAGTTGTGGATGTTAAGTGCCATGACTGCCCTGCTACAGAAGGTAAACTGTGCTCATCTTAACGATCAACTTGTATGACTGTTTTTTAACACTATCCATTTTTTGTGCGGATTACGAGCTAAAACATTAGCAAGCGTCGAGTACGGCAATGTGATCGTGTTAGCTGATTTGTGATGTTATGTGAGCTGACTGACATTTTAGTGGGTGGGGCTAAGTAGAAAATTATAAAAATTAAATATAAAAAAACGGTGAGGATTTGAGAAGCAAACATTTTTGTGTATTATCTAAGAGATGTGTTCTTTAATTTGACAGTATTTGTAAAAATCATGCAGAGACCGCATTATTCTTTTTATTCATGATTTACAATTAATATTTATTTTTAATTTTCTTAAACATTCTCGGCATTTTTATTATAAATTCTGATATTCTTTTTATCTTTTTTTATTTGCAACGAATTCTATTACTCAATTTAAGACATTTATGTAAGACAATCTCGTTAGCATTGCCCTATGTATCGTCCGCCTCGCTAGATATTAATTAAATAATTGAAATAAAATTAGATCAGAGTTCGCCAGTTCATTATTTTTCCAGTAGTATTTAATTTTCAATTATTGTCAATATTTGAATATGCAAACGTATTGCGGGTGGATGGTGGTAAATTCAAATAAACAAGGAATTTATTTTTCTAAACGGGAATAAAAATATAGAAATTCTTATAGTATTCATGTCCTAATTCATTTCTAATGTTCCAGCGAACAAAAGTCAATAAATTCGACATGTACGGAGTCCTCTTTAAAAGAATATTTTTTCTTTATAAAAGAATTGTTTGGCTGTGATGACCCAGAAATGATGAACCCCCACAAATTCGTTCCTGGTTCGAAGCCATTTCGGGTCCGCTCATAACCCACGTGGTCAACTTAGAGGGGGGGGGGGGGGGGGGTGTGATCACTTATGACCACAAAAGGGAGGGAGGGGGATCAAGCACTAACCATGTGGACAAATTAATTTAAAAAATGAATCAAAAATGCATTTTAATACCTTCATTGGGGGGAGGGTTCAAATGATTGAAAATTAAATACTACTGGAAAAATAATGAACTGGCGAACTCTGATCTAATTTTATTTTAATTATACAATTAATATCTAGTCCCAGCTGGGTCTAAGGAATTTTTTTATATTGTGTGTGTCTATATGTGTAAAAAATATAAAATTTAAAGATATATCAATATGTTCAGAGGGGGAAGCAAAATAATATATTTAAGGGGTACTACTTTAAAGGAAACCCCGAAACTTAAGAATGAACGTGGCTCGTTAAAAGACTTTTATTTTGGTTTAAAAAAATGCAATATTTATTTATAAAATATCAAAATATTCTATACAAAAGAATGTTCTATACAATATGATTTAATTGAGGAATAGGCATTGCGATCTCAATTACAAAAGAAAAAATATTTCTCGGAATAAAATAAAGAAATACTTGAATGTATGTTAAATAAAGCAAAACACTGTAACGAGAAATATTAATCGCTACATTGAGTAAATTAACTTTAAATATAAAAAAGAATTGAGACAGACCAATTCCCATTAAATGTCTAAAGAAAGACTGCGAAATTATTATCAATTATTAATGAGGAATAAAAAAAATGAAATTGTGCAGCATGGCGTCCCTTGTGCGCGTTATTGTTGAAACAGCATTAAAAGAAATTTCATTATTACCTTATGGGGTAACCCGCAAAACAATGCTGCTCGATAAAGAATCATGGCTGCCGCGAGAAAGTGAGAAATTCAATAAGAAACTAAACATCGAACGGCAGGGTAGGAGTAATTCGCAGAGCATTGGAATGAAAATGATAAATGGAAGTTGAACGCCATGCTGCAATCTAGGAATGACGTGGAGGACCAGAAGGAGGGACGACTGGTCAAGCCAGAAGCTGGAAGTGGTCTGTCTGAAATAAGAAAAAAACAGTAACCACGGAAAGAACATCAACAATAGTGGGACACACATCCTCGTGATCACGAACATTATTCGCGAGGGACAACTAGCTACAGACAGTGATAATCACGTGGAGATTTTTAATTAACATTTATTAAAACAATATATACTCAACAATCACTGTCTGCAAAACAGTAGAAAAAACTTAAAGAATAGAAAAAATAGAAACTTAAATTATATCTATTTTTACATAAAAAATCTGAGTTTTCCCGAACACAATATATATTACGGATTAAATTTGATGTTTATTTCAGCGAAAATTTAAGAAGTCCTTTCCTGGTTGAATGCTCTGTCGAATATGGACAGATTATTTTCAGTTCTTATTTATAATTATTCATGATATGGACACGACATCAGCGAAAACTTATATACAAAACTTTTATACATTTATATATCTACAATACATCATTTAACAAATTTAAAAAAAAATTAATAAAACGTTATAAAAATACGTTAAGTTGGGAACACATAGATCCCAACTGAAAATTAAAAAATCAATTAAAAATAAATACTAAAATTAAAAATTTATTCATTTTTATTTAAATTAAAAAAAAACAAAACGACTTCAGTTGAAACTTATATATATCTTTATATATACATTTATATACACATTTATATACCTGAAACACATCTTTAATAAACATGTATAAAAAATAAAATATATAAAAATTTACATTTCATACTAAATCTCCATAGTGGTGTTGGCTGGCCTCAACGAGATAGAACACAGTATTCTGTATTGGCTGTATTCTATCTCTGCAATAGCCTCATTATTAGGCTATGGTACTACTCTGCATGCTTTGATCAGTGTGATCAGGTTTTAGTTGCACCCAAAGAAAACGCATGCGCACAAACGGTCTCTGTTGCGGACAGTTCTTTCAAACACGCGCCAGTGATCGCTGTTACCTTTTCTTTACGCGGCTTTGTGTGGTTTGGTTGGAAAGGCAAAAGATTCGTTTCTTGAGTAGCATTCAACGAAATCATCGCTGAAATATAAAGGAACGACAGTGAACGGACTGAAAGTGTGTTTTGAGTCTATATTCGCTGTTACAATTCCGAAGTCCATGGGGCCACATTTGCTTTTTGTGAGAAAACAAACGTGTCTGGAGCCATTCACGTGTTTTTTTGTGAGACCTGAAGCGATAAATCGTAGTCTAAAAGACCAAGGAAGAAGGAAAAGAACAAGTAATCCAAGTGACATATTCTTAATATTTGTAACGTTTTTCTCTTCTTTCTTTTTACGTAAAGTTTTTATTTTTGCATTGATTAACTAATAATTTTCATTTTTAGCCTATTGACGACCGCTCGCTACGGCCAACTCCCGCAGCCCGCTTGTGATTGGCGCACACACTAGTGTATAGTGAAAACGAGAAACGAAATGAAACGAAAATGAAATATACGCTGCCTCTTGGCGTATTTTTTTAAATTTAATTTTATTTTTTGCTTTTTTAATTTAAAGAAGTTGATCAGTAAAAATTTAATTAAAATTCGTTCAAAAATACAGTTCGTAACGAAATATGAATATAAAAATTATTATAAATGATTATAAAAAAACGATTATATCATAAAAAGGATATTATCGATCTAAGGAGTCTAAATGATTAATTTTAAATTTAAATGTGGTTAGTCTCCTTTTAATAGGGAAAATCTTAAAATTTAATAAAAACAAAAAAATAAAGTCACCAATCTTGAAAAACGATGAAGAAACTTGTGAGATGGAAGAAAACTTAAACGATGTAGTCTATTGAAGATGTTGTTGATGAGAAATAAATTTAGTCTATTGAGGATGTAGATGAAGTCTTGTGAAGATAATGTTGTTAGTGGAAAACGATAATGTTGAAGGAAGTGTTGGTTTTGAAATACAGATGAAATTTTGAAGAGGGTGATCCAAATATTTGGGATAAAATTTATATAAAACGTTTTCGAGAATATTTCTCATCATCAGTAGAATAAAACATTTTTGAATGGTGGAAAACAGTTGAAATAAGAATTTAACAATTGATATAAAGATGATGAAGCTAATTTGGTTGTAATTGTTGGTTATGATTGTTGTTTAAAAGTAGTGTCCATTTATTGTTTATTGATGGCTTGGCTAAATTTTTGTTATTTGTAATGATATTTATTGTTTCTTTAATTAATCTTTTGTGTTATTCCAATCTGGTGTGTGGTTTTCTTTGATACAATGATTTATTAAATGGTTGTTTTTGTCTTTGTGGCGAAGTGCTCTTTCATGTTCTTTTAATCTTCTTTCTAATTGTCGTTTAGTTTGACCTGTGTAGATATGTTCACAATTTTTACATGGTATTTGATAAATTATATTTCTAGTGTTCCATTTTTCTTTATTATTTTGACATATTTCTTCGAAATCGATATTTGTGCTATTATTTTGATTGATTGTTGTTTTTAGGTTGATGGTGGTTATTAATGTTTTAGTAATGTTATTTGTTATTTTTGGTATGTTTTTTATGTTTGGTATTTGTTCTAATATTTTCTTATTGTATTGTATTGAATATCTTTTTTGTTGTTCTTGTAGAATTGGTATAGTTTTTGTTGTATTGTTTGTAAACGCATCTATTAAAATTTTGTCTATTAAAGTTATTGGATATTTGTTTTTCATTAGGTTCAGTTTAAGTTTTTTTAAATTTGTAGGAATATATTTCGGGGATGTAAGATTTTTTATTCTTTGTAAATATTGTTTAATAGTGTTAATTTTTTGGTGTGTAGGTTGTTGTGATAAGTTTCTTCATCGTTTTTTCAAGACTGGTGACTTTATTTTTTTGTTTTTATTAAATTTTAATTTTACGATTTTCCCCATTAAAAGGAGACTAACCAGATTTAAATTTAAAATAAAAAAGGATCATTGCATAAAAAATCAACAAAATAAAATGTACTGAAAACCGATTATATCAATATAAAATTATTATAAAATATATTTTTGAACAAATTTTAATTAAAGTAAAATGCGAAATTTTTTTGTTGAACTTCTTTAATCAATATCGTTAATTTTTATTAATGCAGTATAGTTTAAAACTTAATTAAAATTTTTATTAATGCAGTATATGTATTTAATTTAAATTTTAAAAATTTTTTAAAATTACAATTTTATTAAAAATTATTAAAACATTTAAATTAAAAATTAAATTAAAAAAAATTAAATTAAAAAATACGCCGAGCGGCAGCGTAGATTTCCTGAAAGACAAATTTCGTTTCTCGTTTTCACTGTGCGCCAATCACAAGCGTAGCAAGCGGCCGTCAGTTAGCTAAAACCCGAGGCCAACGAGATAAGGCCTGGAAGCGAAAAAGTCACCTTGACCAACTGGGTGCTAGCAACAATCCAACCTTCATTGTTTCCAACATAAGGAAAAACACTGATTGTTAGCATCCAAGATGGAGACAATGAAAGTTGGATTGTTACTAGTTGCTAGCATCCAGTTGGTTAGGTGAGGTTTTTCTCTTCCAGGCGTTGTTATCCTGTTGGCCTCAGCTAAAACCATAGCCACGAGAAAGACAGGCTCAGGCCAAGGCCTCCTATAAAGAAAGCCTCCGCACTGAAAGTCATACATTGTTATATCATCATACTTCGTCCATTGTTAATCAAATTTCTAACTATAATAAGCCCTAAATTTGGTCGACTTATGATTATGTAACAATGTATGACGTTTCAGTGCCGAGGCTTTCTTTATAGGAGGCGTTGCCCTGGTGCGAAAAAGTCACCTGATCATCTTAATCCGACGTAACAACGTAACTTTTATTTTCAGCTTGGATTTTAAGAATCAGCAATTTTTCGTTTGTTGGAAACAATGAAGGTTGGATTGTTACTGGGCTAAGATGATCAGGTGACTTTTCCGCGCCAAGACCTGTCTTTATCCTGGGCTACAGCTAAAACGGAAGATTAGGCCTCGTTCATATGGTCCGGGTGTTTGCCCGTCCGGGCAGCGGCAGCGAATTTCCTTTTTGCAGCAAGAATAAGCAATATACCTCAAAAGCAACCAATAGATTGATTTAAGTATAGATGGCAGCGCCTACGCTTTATGTATCTGAGGCTATGACGCTATGGTCGAAATGAGGAGAAAACCTCGTAATGTTAAGAATACTGTATAAGAACATGCATGTAAATTGTTCAGTTCCACAGTGTTCGAACAACAATGTTAAAAACAAAAATCTCAAGTTTCATGGATTTCCTACAGATCGAAAAATTCAGTGAGGTTAAATGAGATGTCGTAGCCTAGCCCAATATTTAGCATCGTCACTTTCGTAAATTGTAATTCATTATAATATTTGCTCATTGTTAGTCAATACTTGTTTATTTCCGTCAGTTTTTGCTCCTATTAACTGAAGCGTTTCTTTCAAGTCTTTAACTTTCATCTTCACTAAACGTTTGTAAATAAACTAGAACGAAATTCATAAACCGTAGGGGATGCCATCTGGCGGATAGATTTGACATTTAAATCAACCTATAGAAGACGCTTCTCCGCGTAAACCACAAGTGCTGCCCGTTCCTTCACTTCGCTGCCTCCCTCGCTCAAGACTAATGGTGGGTGCCCACTTAGCGCGACGATCGCGCGATTCTATCGCTTTGAGT
>JAHWFO010042071.1:408093-424636 GCA_023313115.1 Rhysida immarginata | reverse complement strand
ACTCAAAGCGATAGAATCGCGCGATCGTCGCGCTAAGTGGGCACCCAGCATTACACCATACACTCGAAGAACGAAATTTGTTTATACAAAATACTCATGTAATAAACTGCTTTTACAAAACATTTTGAAATTCAGATTTTAGAGAATCATATTAAGCTTAAAAAACAAGATACTTCATATTAAAAAAATTCATTTCAACACAGTTTCATCAGCTTGATAAAGTCTATCACACATACACTGAGTGGCCAAATTATTATGACCACCTGACAGTTTTAGGCAAATGAGCTATTGCGTCACAGCGCTGCCGCTAGAGGGCTAGATAGCCATAAAAAGGGAATGCAAGTGAGGTGAACCATCAGTTGCACTATGTTTTTTGCAAAAAAACGTGATTTAACTGAGTTTGAACGCGGGGGTGATCGTCGTCGCAACCAGTATCAGCAAAACAAAGAGCAGCAGTTATTAATGTTTTTTAGAGAGTGGACTACCAAGCAAAAAACCGGCTCTCAACGTCAAGCGTGTGGTCGTCACAGACTCCTCAATGCTTGAGCTGAAAGGAGATTGGCCAGAGTTGTCCAAGGCGACAGAAGAGCAACAGTGCGTCAAATACCGGCAAATCTTAATCAAGGACAAACTGTGACCGCCTCTGAACGAACTGTTCGCCGCTCATTACACCGTTTAGGCTATGGAAGCCGACGACCAGTTCGAAAGCCTCTACTGTCAGCCTTGAATAAGAGCAGACGTCTCCAGTTCGCCAAGGAGCACACGGATTGGACAGTAGATGACTGGAAAAGGGTCATGTGGTCCGAAAAGACATGATTTCAAATACATCATGCAGATGGCAGGGTTAGAATATGGAGAAAACAACACGAAAGCATGGACCCCACCTGCATCGCCACAACACTTCAAGCTGGTGGCGGCAGTATTATGGTTTGGGAGATGTTTTCTTGGCATTGTTTGGGTCCTTTGATTCCTCTGCACGGAAGTGTGCATGCCCAAGATTATTTAAGTATTGTCGCAGATCAAGTACATCCCGTTATGTTAATGGTGTACTCTGACGGGGATGGATACTTCCAGCAGGACAATGCTCCTTGTCATAAGGCTGGCATCGTCTTCAGATGGTTCGAAGAACATGCAGGAGAGTTTACCTTCGTTGGCCTGCACAATCGCCAGATCTCAATCCCATTGAGAATTTTTGGGATGAGATCGAACGGGCTATCAGGCAGCGGGATCCAGCACCATCAAATCTGCAGGAATTGGAAGGTGCAGTTCTTCAGAGTTGGTCTCAAATTCCTCCTACAACCTACCAACATCTCATAGAATCCATGCTCCGAAGAATGCAAGCAGTAATAAGAGCGAAAGGTGGCCCAACACTGTATTAAGGGGGTGGTCATAATAATTTGGCCACTCAGTGTATATTTGTCACGTTCAGAACGTCTATGCGCAGTGGAAACTATCGAATGAACGTATAGATAACAGAGCACTTATTTTGACCAATAAACTTAACAATGATTTATTCAGAATCCTGCTAAGAAAAGGTACAAGATATACTTAAAACCAAAAATGAATAAATGTGGGCAAACGACCCTACTAAAGCGTAGGATACGGGTCAGTTTAAAAAAAGGGACCTTACAATAGTAAATTGAGGAAAATAATATCAACGAATTCTTAAATTCAATCACAGAAGAATTCTAAAGCCAAGCGAGGCTGATACAAAATGAACCGTCAACAAACGGTCTCGAGTGGCGGTGATAAGTCATTATATAAAAAAAATATAACAATAGCTAGCATAATTCAACAAGCTTCTTCATGAGAGGGTTTTCTCGACGCCTTTAGTTTAGGGAGGTCCTCCATTCCAACGGGCAGCTCACCTTCGCATAAAACTTGCGTGCCTCTGAAGGGGGACTCCTTAGAGAAATTATTGGCCGAGGATTTGACGCACCCTGAGATAGGAAAGCAGAAAAGAGAACATTAATGAGGGCTTAGGCTGGCCTCCGTGAAAAAGAAATCTTTTGTGTGGTTTTCTCTGACTCTTAATTTTAAATGCTATTTCATTACGACGCGTCAAAACAAAACAAAAACAAAAAAAAAAAGTAAATTGAGCGATAACGTAATTAGCGTTTTCAAGGTACTTTAACCACGCCATTAATATTTTTAATGCAATTTAGTGTGTCCTCGAGCGGGAGCGGAACTTTGGAAATATTAAGGAGAGGCATTAATGTGCATAGCAACTGAATACACTACATGGATATATGGAACGGTACTCACCTGAGATAAGGTAAGACGTGGCCTAGTCCTTCCCGAATCCAGCTGGCTAACGTCCAAGGAATAATGAACACAGTAGGTTCTTGTAGATTCACTTCCTTGTACGGGAGGTCTGGAAACATTTCCAAAAATTCGTAAAGATGAATGCCTGCGACGGACACCAAGGTGCGTGACGGGTTCTCGTCCCGGATAGTGGCTGGAGAGCGTTGAAAGATGACGGCTGACGTGGCGACAGGCTCGATCCCTCCGTAGTGGACTCCTGTTCGATTTCCACGTTGTTATGGCGGCTCTCTCGCTCCCTAGCACCGGACACTAACACACAAGGCGAAGACGGTGTGGGCATGTCAAAGAATTCATCTGTAAAAATCTGTCAAAAGTCAATATTACATGGCGAGTGGCATGGCTGAAGAGGTCGTGAGTTTTGTCGGGAAATTCTCGTTTTCTCAGCGGAGAAACAGTCCTGTTGGGAGAAACACCATTTCCCTCACGTACTCGTGGTCTAAGTTTTCCACCATTATCCGGAGCAGTCCTTTTAGGTGACTAAAGCTTGTTGCACAAAAACCGACTTTTCTCCTTTTTTGGGGTGTTTTGTAACTTTCTCCGACTTTTCACGTTTTTCAGAAATCTACACCGTTTTACATTTGCCGTCTTTTTTGCGTTTTGGAGCTTTGTCCGACTTTTCACCGACTTTCTTCCGACTTTTGGATTTCCAACCCAGTTGGAATTTTCTCCGTTTTTCCAAAAAACGCACCAATCAGGTGAGCTCTGAGAGCGCTATGCATTGTGGGCGTCTCTCGATTCAACCATAATTCTCTCACCCACCATCTACGATTGTAGCGAGAATTCATGTGATGTTATGGTGTGATAATGCAGCTAATAGTATATGTCGTCTCCTTCTGATTAATAGAATAACGGTGAGTTTGCGCGCGGATTCCATGCTGAGCTGACCTCGTCGAGGAGCCATGTTGATTTAACTCAAGTCTCACAGTCAGCTCCGTATACGTCATGCTCGATTCCACCAATTACATAAGAGTTCGCGTCGTCAACTTGTAAAAAAACGGATAATGTAAAACGGTTCGGAAAAAGCTACGTTTTTTTTCAAAACTTCCAAGGAAGTTCTGCGATCCAGAAAAGCGGACAAAGTTTCAAAACGGAGAAAAGTCGGTTTTTGTGCACCAAGCTTTACTCGTACCTTCCAAATTTCCTCTCCTCGAATCCGAATCTCTCGCTCACGCGCATTTTTCTGCGTCGTTTCCGCTTAAGCCATCTAGAACGCTTCTTCCTATCGCCCGCGCGTGTACTGACATTCTCTTTTAAAATTACCTCGTTGGGAGGCGGCACTGTACCACGACATTTGCTCGTCTGCTGGCTGCTGATCGAGAGCAACGGAGTCGCTCTGTTTTATACTGAAATGAAATATCTACAAAGTGAATTTTCTTAAATTTAATTTTAAATAAAAGTGGAATTTATTTTTTGTTATTATTTTTAAAAGTGTGATTGTAGTAAGTTTGTTTAAAAAGTCATCATCGGAGAAACAGGCAGCTATCTTCTGATCAAAAAAACAAAATCATAAGCTTTTTATGAAGCTGGAATGACACAAACTTACAATCAACGGGGATGACGCAGGACAATTCGTTTTAATACCAAGAGTACCCTTGCAGGCCACTGATCATTTTGTGGAGTTTGAACGTGGACAATTTCCTATTTGTCCAGCTAATGCAACGGCAATTAAAAACTCCCAGCTTATTAACAAGTCCTTAAACAACGTTGGCATACAACTAGAGTAGATAAGATACTGATATCTTGCCTTCGTTTTGCCTTGAAATGCTCGGCGAAGACGGGCATCTCAGCTAGTGTATTACTATTTATGAAACTGTTTCTATAAAGCTAATAAAATCCTATTTTGAGCCCTTAGTTTATTTATAATTATTTTGCTTAAATGAAAACAAACCTAATTTATTTCAATACTAGTGTGATATCTTGATAAATAATATCAAGAGTTTTATCTTATACTAAGGGTCAATAAGAGGCAAGCGTGAAGTAACAATAAAGAAATTTAATGTAACAAGTATAAATTAAAGAATACAAAAGATAGCTAGAATTGCAATTTCTTGGATAAGTCAACATAACATAAATACTGAACCTATCAAGGAAAATTACTGGCTTTACAATTAAGCAAATTAAACACACAACAGAAGTGAAGTCACTGATCAATTAATAATGTCATTAGAGTCCCCATGGCGGTCAGAAGTCTTAGATACGGATCAGACCGGACACGTTCACGTAGCACGGATCGGCAGTGGGTAATGCAAGGGTAAAACGGTTGGAAGATCTGGTAGACTCGGCTACGACGGCTGTCGGACATCGTTTCTGGAGGAATCCTAACTGAATTGGAATCAGAATGAATTTCCCTCCACAGCACCCGCTATATATACACCTCCTGCATTACCCAGCAGTCATCTCGTGTCATCTCGTTCCTGATTGGCTGCGCTCTGGTTCGCTCCACTCGCCGCCTGGTGGTTGTTGCCGGAAACTCCCACAACTCTGCTGCAGCTCCAAGTGGACGTGTGGGGTCTCATAGCCACGTACAGGGGCGCCGACATTAGGACCACCTGGGAGGGGGCGGACAAACAAGTCGCAATTCTTTGCGATTGACGAATGTCACACTAGGAAGCCATCAATTTCATTTAGGCTTTAAACTAATTTAACATGGATTAATCATTTAATAATTTAATATATTCAACCTTTATAATTACAAGTACAACTTCATTTCAATTTAATGGAATATTCCAAACGATGTTGGTTTTCCAAGTGTCATGTTCAAATCTCACCAAAAGTTTGAAGTTTTATAATTTGTGGCATAAATCAATTTATGGCCCCTTATTTCAGCATTATCCCCAATAAATATGATTAAGATAACTCTCTTTTTCTCCCTTTTTGAATTCAAAGTGGTCGTTTCTAATTAATGGAATACTGCAAAAATCATTTCACATATTAATGGAATAGTTTTATTGTAAGTGTTTGTAAACTTACATTGAACACCCAACATTAAAAGAAAAAATAATTTTACCTCCCCTGAAACACTAGGCATTTATTTATTAATAGGCTGTTGGACCACCTTTGGCTTCATATAGAGCCTTCACTTTTCTAGGCATTGATTGAATTAGTGACTCACACTGCGCAGAATAAATCGCGTCCCAGAGTTTCATCAGCATACTCTATATGCGTCTTTAGTGCCTGGTCGGCCAGCAGCAATGCTCTTCTTTACTATTGCCCAAAGTTTTTCATTGGCGTTGAGGTCAGGCGAGTTGCCTGGCCACTTCGACACAGTCATCTGATGGCTTTCCAACCATTCCTTGGTTGATCTGGATGCGTTGGCGGGGGCCAAATCCTGTTGGAAGATGTAATCGTCAACAGGAAACATAGCTTCTCCTACTGGAATAAGCAATGTCTCCAAGATTGCTTTATAGGACTCGGAATTCACCTTTGAGTTGATAAAACAGTTTATCAACACCATTAGCACTCATGCAGCCCTACACAATTACACTTGCCGAATATTTCACTGATCATTTCAGGGGCAAGATGCATGCGTACTTTCATCCTTTCTGCGCCAAACATGTGGCCTTTCATCACCAAACATCATGGAGAACTTCGATTCATCCGAAAAAATCACTTTACTCCAATCATCATAAATCCGATGACGTCGCTCTTTCGCCCATTCATATCTCTTCTTTTGTGCAGCAATTAGATGAGGCTTGATTTTTGGCACACGCGACCGAAATCCGAGTTCTCTCAATCTCTTCTTCATGTAGTGATACCGGATACTTGAGTCCCACAACTTTCTCAGATTCCCCATACTTTTGAATCTGTTGTTTATTGCCAGATTCTTCAATGTCTGGTTGTCTCGCCGTGGTTTCTTCCGTTTTCAGCTACATTTCTTCCGTTAGCTTTGCGTTGGTTTATAGTTGTTAAACTTTTTAACAATTTTTGAAACAGTACTTTGAATAAATCCAATCCAAAATACTATTTGGACCTGGGTATTCTCAGCCAAATGCATTCCAAGAATACGCTCTTTCTCTTTCTGTGAGAGATCACGTTTCTTTGCCATTGAATGAAGCAATGTGTATACGTATTGAAAACGAACAGCAGAATACGTGCAACAACGTTTTAGAACTTTTCAAGAGGTTTGGAAATGGAATATTCAGACTATTCCATTATTATGAAACGGTTCTCGCAGTATTCCATTAATTTAAAAAGACCACTTTGCATTCAAAAAGCGGTGACAGGCAGAAAAAAAGAGTTGTCTTATTCATATTTCTTGAGGATAACACTGAAATAAGGTACAATAAATTGATTTATGCCGCAAATTATAAAAACTCCAAAGTTTTGGTGAGATTTGAACCTGAAACTTGGAAAATCAGCATCGTTTGGAATCTTTCATTAAATTGAAATGAAGTTGTATGTTCATTTTAATTGACTTATTTATTGAAACATAAAATGTAACTATCACTGTAAATTCAGGTAAATGAGGTAAGGTCAAAATAACAAAACCTTAGACCACTTCCACGCCACCTATATTACTGGATTGAAGATGTTTATTTCAAACGGAATAGGCGTTTATCAATGCTTTCCAAGTCAATTGATGTTTGTTTTCTAGTTGTTGGTGGTGTTAATCGACTTCAAGCGATTCCAATTAAATTCTTTGACAATCAATATGCCTACTAATGACTTGACCCGTGAAAAAACCACATAGGACATTCCAGCAGCAAAGTCTCACTTGCCGATATCAATACACGCTTTTTGAAGCGACATGCTTTGTGATTTGTGAATTGATATGCCATATGCAACATGAAGTGGAATTTATTTTCGTGTGCGTGCCACATTTGAATTTTTGAAGTTAACGAGAACGGGGGAAATGGGAATTGACCCATCATAAAATGTTGGTCCGGTGTATTTTTCAAACTTTACCAACACGCACAAAAGCAAACAGTTTGGTATCGCGTTGTCGACACTCGGTGTACAGACGATGTCCATCACTTCGCCAAAAGTTCCGTTGCACAATCCTTTTAACGTCCACAGTTTTAGACGGAGCATTACCTTGCAACCTTTTGCTAACTGCAGATAAGAAGGGAGACCGTGTGCTTCGTCAGATGATGCCTCCCGAGCAGTGTTGTTATTGTGATCAGCAGCAATGAATGTAACAGGTACACATAAATTATGAAGGCATGATTCGTTGTGTTCCGAAATTTCCTTATTGCGAGATATCAAAGGCGTTAGAAAAATGGGCTTTCTCGTTAAGATTGTAACTTACAAATCTAGATTTTAACAGAAGAAAGTCACCCTCACACACTTCACCAATTGCGAGACGATTGAGTAGTTCACGAAAAGGTGCCTGATTTTCACCTACTTGACGCATAATTGTTGTTACATGAAATACTTTTTTCACTTGTTGGTAGACGATGGATTCGGTTGCTTATGCATAGGTGTATCACCGACAGGAAGCAACTGATTAAAGTCGCCCAAAAGCAGCAATGTCTATCCGCCAAGAATTTCATGTTGTTTTTCCTGAGTTTCCTTGACGAAGTCGGTTGTCTGTTTTGCCCAGCAAATTCAGTTCAAGCATTGAGAATTCGTCAACAACAATTAGCTTTACTGACTGCATTGACAATTGAAATTCGCGTTCGGCTTCACCACATAGCACGGACATCACGGAGCTCAACCAGAACGTTTATTACTTTTCAACAACATCACATAATGTCCGTTTTTTTTTATACAAACCACCTTCAGGTACCACACAAAGAGTGTGCGAGATTTGGATACTATTGGTTTAGTGGTTTTGACGTGATGACATTACAATGTTGACGTGATAAGGGAGCTACGCTCCAACAACTATAAACTTTTTGGACAGACTGTATTCACGTGAGTAATTTGATAAAACAACTTTCGTTTTTCGAGTGGCATAAAGAGCAAGGCAGCGAAGTGAACGAACGGGCAGCACATGCTTTTTGTGGTGACGTCAAGCGGAAAAGCGAGTAGCCCACGTGAAAGTCAGGCCCTGGCGCGGAAAAGTCACCTGACCATCTTAGTCCGAATAACAAGGTAATCTTCATTGTTTCCATCTTGGATTTTAATAATCAGCAATTTTTCGTTGTTGGAAACAATGAAGGTTACATTGTTACTCAGACTAAGATGGTCAGGTGACTTTTCCGCGCCAGGGCCTGTCTTTCACGTGGGCTACGGAAAAGCGTCGTTCTATTGGTTGCTTGTCAGGTATATTGCTTATTCTTGGTGCAAAAAGGAAATTCGCGTCCGGGCAGCACTCAGAAGCTGTCTTCACACGGGAGCTTCCCTGGTGCCCCTTGAGTCCAAGTTATTGAGGCTTCTCTGCATTTCTTTATACAAAGCAGCACTTGGATGAAAAACACCCGGATCATGTGAAGGCACTCGCTTCCACAGTGGTCGACTAGAGTGCAGTCCGGGCAAACGCCCGTCCGAGACCCGGAGATTTGTAGCAGGGAAATCCGGGCTTTTGCACCTGCCCGAATAATGTGAAAGAACCTTGTCTTTCCCATGTCTTGCTATTTGTCAGGGTGACGCCCGAACCGTGTGAAAGAGGCCTTATACCGATTAAAGGGACAGTCCACTCTAACTGAAAGGAGGGTCAAATAGATTCATTAATTTAGACATTTATCTTAAAAAATGTGCTGTTGCACTTTCTTTTGGAGCGGAATTAATGCCTTATACGGTTATGATGCGCTGCGTTCCTGCGTAGTGATAAGTCTTAGGGGCAAACTGCAAGTAGTGAATTTCGTTCCTACAGCAGCAGCATCTGCAGATAAACTTGAGAGATAGGTTTCTTGGGCTTAAAATTCCTTGCCGAGGCATTTTCAATTTTTGGCCGCTAGTTGGCGCTCTTCAGCGATAAATATTAGAGTTCCTTTATACATCTACATTCTACCTCATCCTCATGCTAATTTATCCGATTTTATTCCGACAAAATTAGGTCTATTAAAGAAAACTGTCTTTTATGGAAATGATTTTATGGGGAAATTTTTAAGATATAGTCAGATTGATAACGGAATAAAATGTCTATAAATATGTGAAGAATAACTTACCTTCATCCATTCCTGCCTGTTGGGAGATTTTCCTTGTTATAAACGAACATTAACACTTTAAAACTATACTGAAAAATTATTCCTTGACTGAATTTCCTTTATTCGTCTTTGATCATTTATTCATAAATTATCTTAATCTATTATTGGTAAGTTTGTCTTTACACTGGTTCATTGCATAAGTTTTCATCAAGAGCAAATTACACGATCCTTTTTTTTAAATTTATTTTTATTTTATTTTATTTTATTTTATTTTATTTTATTTATTTATTTATTTACAATAGCAAAGTACAATGAATTAGTAGTAATAATAATAATAGTAATAATAATAATATAAAAACAAAAATAAGTATTGTATGAAATTCAAATAAGATAAATTCAAAAATTTTTTGTATAAATACGAAAAATTAGGGATAAAAAGGTGCCCAAAAGACCTGGAGGCCTGTCCAGAGGCATCCTTCAAAATTTTATAAAGGACTAGCAGATCCGGCAATGCTTTGCTATTGTTATATATGAGCGCCTTTTAAAAATCAACTAATGAAGCGCCATCTTTTACTTTTCTACGAACATACTCCAGAAACTTTAAATTAAGATATTTTTTTCGTAAGCCTATATGTTGCTGCAAGCTACGCTCAACTTACCTGTGAAAACCCCATGAAAATTCGTCAAGTAGTTTTGGAGATTACCATGTTCAAACAGAGAAACAAAGTTTTTAAAAATGTTTTTATTGTATTCTGCTTCACTCCTCTCCAATCACCGGCCCTTTAGATGAGTGAGTTAGACGCAGGGCCGGAGATGAAAGGTGGAGATTAATATTCACTTTTTCTGTATATTCACATTCAGAAATTGCAAAATTTCATCAATAAAGCCCCTGGCGCCCCTCACAAAGCGGAAATATCCTCGAGAACCTTCCCTCCGAATTTCGTTGCTTTATCTTTATTCCCCGCGAAGTTGCATCAAAATATCAGAAAATTTTGTGAAACACCCCCGAAAATCGATTTTTATCAGCTTTCGCACCCTTAAAATTCGAATATCGAAAATCGGGGAAACTTCTTTTTTGGAACGGTAGCTAGAAACTTTCTGCAAAATTTCGAAGATCTGCGTTTATTGGGGGAAGAGCCAAGCGACCGAACGTGCAATTCCTTTCTGTCCCACTGGGTGGGCAGGGGGTCCGAATTTCGAGAAACCCGGTCTTAGCACGCCCCTACGCTATCCGTCCTATGACCTCACCGAGTTTCCAGTTGATGGCTTCAGTAGATTTTGCTGTGCGTTGATGAGTCAGTCAACTAGCTTCTTTATACTGTATTGGTCGCCAGGATAAGCCCTTTTAGAAAATATTATAGATTTTATTTCCGCGCGAAAGTCTTCCAGTTACTGTGGATGCTTTTTCACGGAATACTCGCAAAAGTCTTCATTAAACAAAGCAAACAACGACGTCACAGTTTCTGACGCTAGAAAAATGCCATTCAGATAAAAAATAAAAGATATACTGTATTCCCGCGCGACACACTTGCAGTCATTGTTGATGCTGCTTCACGGAACAATCGCAAAATTCTTCATTAAACAAAGCAAACGTCACAATTTTTTAAAGCTGGCAAAAATCCCATTCAGCTCCAGGTAAGTTGAATTTATAAAAAATCTACAATGGAAAGGAAGAAAAAATACACAAAACCCATTCTTAGTGCTCACTTACATTTTGTAAAGAACCTGTGTACAAAATTTCAAGTTTCTAGGCCTTATGGTTTGGGCTATGCGTTGATCACTCACTACTAACTCAGTCAGTTTCATCTTTTATATATGTAGAAGATAATATAATATTATACTTATTGTAGGACATTAAATAGTAACAACAATATCAATAACAACAATAATATTATAGTAATAGTAAAATTCGAAGTGAACTGTGTAAATCCGTTAATATTTAAGAGTATATAGAAATTAAATTAGTTGTGATTAAGCCCGAGCGAATGCTTCTAAGGAGAAGTGTTTAAAAAATTGAAGAGAAGGTGCATCGTGAAGTTATTTAGTTAATTTAGACCAACAGATAATACCAGAAATCGATATTGAACTCTTTAAGTAATTCACTCTATAAAATGCAATTACTATTTTTTTTCTCAGTCGTGTGGTGGTCATGATATGAGCTAGTTATAATAGGGGGCTTTCAATAAATGGTCTTGTTTTCATTGTACTGAATGAAATTAATGAAACATATTTTTAACATTTTTCAAACGAGACACACGCGCGTTTTAAAGAAAATGAGTTACTGTTTAGTGTTGTTGGTTCTTCTTTTGGATCAAATCGTCATAGAAATCGATCCGCATTTATCATAATGAACGATATATTTGATGAAAAATCGATTTAAAATCGAAAATTATGATAAAAACGTTTTTTCAGTCACTTTAACATGCATAATACTAAACTACTTTTTACCACACGCCGTCTAGAACGGTTTGCATAAAAACATTATTGACATGTGCGCTGATTTGATTCTATTGCGTTTTTCAGAAATGCTGGCTCCCGTTTTATGAAAAAAAAATCTCTCTGCTGGCCCTGACTTTGCTAAAACTTTTAAATGTTTCGGAGCCAATTGGAATTAACTTGGATAAAAATCTTTGTAACCATAGAAAGAGTTTCAATTTCATTTTTACAACAAGAGCTTCGAAAAAATCCAGAGCTTCATAACAAGAATCAACGGTCTCCTGACGTTGGCTAACCGATTTCGAAAAAAATTGATTATCTCGATTCGATATTATACTCGAGACGATTTATCGAACGAGATAGTCCTTGTTAGATCGATATATCTAACAACAGACTTTATATCCAACTCAAAAAACAAAAATCAGCCAATAACCAGTTATCATAGGTTTCCAGCTGATGACAACAAAAAGCAAAATTGGATTTCAATAATTTCAAAAGAAGGTAATTTTTATTACAAACTAATGAGTGATTTAATAACACATAGCCTCTGAAAACAAGGAAGTTTACAATAACACTGAATAGCACTTCAAAGACAACGAAATATCCTAATGAGAGAATACAAATAATATAGCCTAAATACAATTGATTAAAAATGAATATTTCTTTTAATGAAAAATTGAAAAATAAAATGAAATAATAAAAAATAAAAGTCACGCAATGAGGAGAAAGTCTTATAGAGACAGATGTGGAAGAAAAAAACACAGGTGAAGAGAAAGTCTTGTTGAATAACAGTCGCAGTAGAAACACAGAAAGATGCACAAGAACAGACGACGCACATAAAGTAGGTAGAAATCTGGTGATGAGTGTCCATAAGACTTTCTCCACATTCGGTGACTTTTATTTTTTATTATTTCATTTTATTTTTCAATTTTTCATTAAAAGGAGTATTCATTTTTAATCAATTGTATTTACTACAACTCCTACTCTTATATAATGTAGCCTAAAGTATAACTACATACATTCAATGAAGAAATCAAATACAAATTAATAAAAAAATTAGGTTCGAAATGTTTGTTTTCCTCCGAAAATCACGAAATAAATTTATCAACCGTTACCAGATCATATACGCATTATTCAACGTTTCATCGCTCTTATTCAGCCATCGATAATTGTTACACCTTGTTTTAACAGTTCGCTGGAATCTTGTATTAGCGATCATTTTCCGTTATTAATTATATTTTCGTTAACGTCTTGTGCTAAACCTTTTAATAACCTTATTGTGCAAAGAATTATCACCAAGAACCGTATGGCAGTGTTCTGGACTTTTCTGGAGTTAACTGATTGGCACGATATTTTGGCATCTAATCTGTGTTGTGTTGATATGTTTATTAGATTCATTGCTCATTTTACATTGGGTTGGAATCGATATTTTTCATACCGTCAACATCGTAGACAAATGAAGAATTCTTTCCACCCTAGCAAACCATGGATTTCCACTAATCTCATACTCATGATAAAGCGTAAGAACGCCCTTTATCTTAAATACAGAAGGAACCCTTCCCCAAGTACGATAAGGACATTAGAAAATTACTCAAATGAAGTTAAGAGGACTACGCGTCAAGCTAAAATAGCCTACTCTGAATGATTTGTTCGTACTTTGGGGACTGCGAAAGATAAATTAAAGAATAAACCATAAGATGTTCAGTGAGGGTTTTATTGTACGCCAACCTCAGCTGTTCAAATTAATGATGAAAAATAGGAAAGAAAATTCCGCAGCCTGGATTCGAAACCAGGAACCTTTGGCTCAGAGCCTTATGATTCAGAGTAGGCTATTTTAGGTAAAGGTGTAAAGTTAAACAAACAGTATGAATCGTTTTACATGGAATGATTATGCAGACATGCATCTGTGTCTCGGTGCTGCTGGTACCATGGATGGTGCAAGGCGTTTGTATGCTGAACGTTATCCCAACAGAATTCTTCCCAATTCACGAACATTTGGCGCAGTAGATCGTCGTCTAAGAGAAACAGGCGCATTCGCTCATGATAATCATAAGCGTGGACGTCGTCGGTGGTTACGCTCCCCTGAATTAGAGGATGAAGTTTTGGAAAGGTTTAACCGAAATCCATCGACAAGTACTCGTGCGGTCGGAGCTGCTCTGAATACTAGTCATACCACTGCATGGAACATTTTACATGACAACCTGCAACATCCGTTCAAGCTTCGAAAGGTGCAGAAATTATGTCCCAATGATCATGGTCCCCGGCGTGCTTTCGCGGAATGGTTTATGCAGCAACAGAATAGGATTCCAGACTTTCCTTCCATTGGCGGCTCGTGTTGTCGCGGCAGCAGGTGACATCAGCGACCGTGCTAATCAACTGTTTCCACGCGTACATCAATCCATCATAAGGCGTTGCGAATTGTGCTATGAAGCAAATGGCGGTCATTTCGAACAATTAATGTAAAAGTTATACAGTAGATTGCTTGTGTTAATTGTTAAAAATAAAATAATCTAGGCCTACCAACGCACACAGCGTTTCGGTGTCATTTGATTGTTCAATGCAGTATTGGAAGTAAACGGAGCTGCGGGGACTCCATGTTCATATGACAAAAAATACTTCTAAGGACCTCTTCTATTATCTCCCAAAAAATCTGTACTCAATTCAAAAATACCCTGTATACCGGTCATTTTTGAAACACCCGGTAGAATACAACACAAACATTTTTTATTGACACAAGGGGACACATACAAAGAACATAAACCAGAATAAAAGCGGTAAGCCAACGCGTTTATTATCACTAACTTAATTCGCCGTTTATTTAAAGGAATTCCTTATGGACAACGTTTTCCGTCTTTCCCATAGAAGCTGCTATGAACAGAATATGTAGTGACCGAGAGCAGGTTACATATAACTGTCCGTGCGAGAAGCAGCTGGTTCTGAGAACGAGGCCAGCGGCCCGGAGTATCTGCCCTTGCGACTTATTAATGGTCATAGCAAAACAGACGCTAGCTAGGAATTGCACGCGCTTAAATTGAAAGTGAAAGTTATTTGGAAAGAGGGGTATATGGGGTATGAAAAGTACCTCACCAGTACCATAGCCCAGTAGGATCTCCGCTTCAATAATATTATTTTGTAGCGATACTACTTTAAGCCGAGTTCCATTACAAAAATTCGGAGGGGTTATGTTCTAAAGAAGTATTATTGGAACACCGACTTTCAGGGCGATATTATGCGAGAAAGTCCGTATGTACTAAGAGAGTTAAAAAACTCTACCGCGTAAGTGTTGGCATCAGTTTGATCCAATACCATATTTATAGCGTTATATATCACCTCATTACCTTCAATGTTTTGCAGAATGCGTACAGTCAGAGAGAAAAGGAATTTCACTATCTTCTTGAGTTTCCACACTTCGGGCTTTTGCGTGGCGAGACCGATCGGCACTCAAACGACGTTCACGTTCTTCACTACTCTATTCAGACCTTAACACAGCACATTTCAGTTTCTATATGTCGCGCACAGCCAAATTCGATTGTCTATAAATAAAGTAATAGTTGAAAAATTTTATCGGCTGCCTTGAAACTTTTATATTTTGAGCATCTGTTGTAAAAAATATACATGTGCTGTGTAAATACATATTAAGTAGTAGAAAATTAAAAAAAATAGTTTTGCAAACTGTATCATGTGATATATCAAATGAAAGGGTATGTTTTGGGGGTCTCAAATATATTTTTTTATAATTTTAAAATAAATAGTTTTAAAGTTATTTAAAAAAAAAAAGAAAATTGACCATCCCCCCTCCCCTTATCTCCGAAACTACTGAGCTTAAAATTTCGAAAAAAATATAGAAAATAGTTCTTTGCTTATAGATTACAGGAAAACCTATAAGAAATCTATGGTCTTAAAATAACATGGTAAATCTCTCAATATTGTGATATCGATTAGTATCTTCAGCTATTCCTGAAACTGAAACTGTTTTGTTCAAAATAAAAATTAGAAATTAAAAAATATAAATATAATGCACGTAAATACATTAGAAATAAAAGACAAATATAAAATAAATGAGTTGTTTTTCAATAATCATCTTATACATAAAATGCTAACTTCTCCTGCTCCATGCAACACCTCCTAAAGAGAAAGCCTGTGCACGGAAACGTCATACATTGTTGCATCATCTAAGTAGGGCATTGTTATTCGTATTTCTACCATAGTCTTTTAATCCCCTGGTCTGTGCACAGCAGGTTCTATAGAGCTTATTCATGAGCCTTACAATATGGCGGCAGCAACTTCAGCTCCGATTTTGATTGGCGGCAGCAGCTTCAGCTCCGCCGTTGATTGGCAGCTGAAGCTGCTGCCACCATGTTGTATACCAGTTTCACGCTGTGATTTGTTGCTGCGGAACGACGTCACCCTGATGAATAAGCTCTATAGAAGTAAATGGTCGTTCAACTCCCGTCATTTTCCATTGTTAAGGGAAGCTAGGGAATTCAGATCACGCAAGGAGCCGCATAGGTCGAATACACTTTCTGCCATATATGCGGCACCTTGCGTGATCTGAATTCCATAATTTGTAGAATTATTTTACTTACATGTATATTGTTGATACCCAAAATTAATAGTGAGCTTAGTAATGCTATCTACAGTTGGTTTATCAATTATTTATTGATCTAAGGAGTTTAAATGATTAATTTTAGTTTAAATGTGGGTAGTCTCCTTTTAATGGGGAAAATCGTAAAATTAAAATTTAATAAAAA
>JAHWFO010042071.1:387442-398093 GCA_023313115.1 Rhysida immarginata | reverse complement strand
TGTTCCACCTTTCATCTAGTTTCCCAGGGAGGAGGGAAGGGGAAATCAGGGATGTACTGACTGAAAGAGGGGAAAAATGAAGCAATTGTTGAACAGGAAGCAATTGTTGAACAGGTGTGAGTTTATAGGGATAAAATGTCAATATCTTATGCAATATTTTCCTCACCGTCGAATATGGGATATCTGTTTGGCGTGCTATTGCGTGTGCACTGCTGGTAACTTGCACAGTAGTCATCTCCTGTTCCACAACAGCAGTTGCAACTTCTTCAACGTGTTGCTGCCTGATTCGTTTGCGTCCCCGGCCTGGTTGCACTCCTAGAGCTCCGGTAGATTCAAATCGTTCAATCATTTTCCTTAAGTTAGTTATGCTCATCGGTCCTCTTCGTAACGTTTTCAATCGCCGGAATTCACGAAGGGCAGCACTTGCATTGTCGCTCTTCTGATAAAACAACTTGACTAATAACGCCTGGTCAGGCAGGGTAAGCGTCATCGTCAGGCCATTCGTTCGTGAATGATGGGAAATCCTCAGCCTATGCAAATGTATTCATTGTTTTCTTGAAATAAGCGCCCCCTATGGCGAATTTTGGTACTTTTTTTTTTTGCAGAAATCGAAACTGCATGTTACACTAAGTATATACACCAAAATGTACTGCATTTGGCCTAATAGAATTCCCGCTAGCGAGCTCTGAACACCTCACGTTATTTCTTGCCCACCCGGTATTAGGTGACTCATACGAAATCGCTGAAAAATCTCTTCTAAATCTTGAAAGAAAATTTGCTTCCAACACTGCCTTGCATCAGCGTTATGCACAGTTCATGCAAGAATATGAAGACTTGGGCCACATGTCTGTTTGTGATCCTGCACCTTCTGAGATTTCCTGTTTTTTACCTCATCATGGCGTTCTCAAGGAAGATAGCCTAACCACAAAGCTTCGTGTCGTTTTCAATGCTTCTGCTCCTACTACATCTGGTGAATCGTTTAACTTCTTACAATTGGTCGGTCGTACCATTCAACAGGATCTGTTCAGTGTTATAATCCGATTTCGCAAAAATGTCTACACTTTCTCTGCTGATATAGAAAAGATGTATCGCCAACTTTTGATTGATGAGTCTCAAAGCCCCTTGCAGCGCATCTTAAGGAGACCTGATCCAATCAAAGCCTATAATTTGAGCACTGTTACTTATGATACCGCTACTGCTAGCTTCTTAACAATTCGATGTTTTTTCGAACTTGGCATTGAATGCACACAATCCCTTCCTGAGGTATCTCGAATGATAAAAGAGGACTTCTACGTTGACGATTTGTTGAGTGGAGCGAACGACGTCTCCACAGCAAAGGTACTGTGCAAAAACCTATCTGCTACTCTACAAACTGGTTGCTTCAACTTATGAAACTTTTTTCAGACTTCATGGACTCCGACATTCACCCTATCCTAGTTGATATTGGCTCCCATGATAGCCCAAAGACTCTTGGACTCCATTGGTCGCCACTTGATGATAAGTTGACCTTCTCTATTTTTCTTACCTCTCCAAAAAGAATAACTAAGCGTGCTATCCTGTCCGACATATCTCAGATTTTCGAAACCTCTTGGCTTGCTAAGCCTGCACTATTAAGGCCAAGATGATGTTGCAAGCGCTTCGGTTAGAGAAACTTTCATGGGACGATATCATTCCTCGCTCCTTGTCCACTCATTGGTTAAACTTGAAAGGTGATCTTCCTGCCCTAAACGAAGTTGCCTTTCCCAGACGTATCATATGCGATTAGCCGAAAAGTATACAGCTTCATGCCTTCTCCGACGCGTCCATCAAGGCCTATGGTGCCTGCATTTATGTACGCTCTGTTGATCACAACGGTGCTATTTCTCAAACTTATTGTGTTCGAAAGCCAAAGTGGCTTCTCTCAAGTCTATATCTATTCCCAAACTAGAACTTTGTGGTGCTCTCACTCTCGCCTGCTTAGTCCACCAGGTTACTTCTGCGCTCCAAATTACATTTGATCAGTGCTTCTGGACTGACTCCACTACTTGGTTTGTTGAAAATGCATCCAAATCGTCTACACACGTTTGTCGCCAATCATATATCTGAAATCCAGACACTGTCCAAGAATTCTGTGTGGAATCATGTCCAGTGGCAGCAATCCTGCCGACATCCTCTCAAGAGGGGTCTCTCCTATTATGCTGAAAGATTCCGCCTTGTGGTTTCATGGACCACCGTGGCTTTCTCTAGAAGAATCTTCATGGCCAACTCTGCAAACGCCTTCCATACCACTTGATCTTCCGGAAGTAAAAAGGTTAGATGTAATATCTGCCACTGCTTCATGTTCTTCATTCCCATTTTCAAGATTCTCAGATTTTGATCATTTGAATCACATCATTGCCTATATATTGCGTTTCAAGAACAATTGTCTATGTCCCAAGGATGCTCGAATGTATTACACCTTCTGAAATTGAGCATGCCTTTCTGACTCTTGTTAGACTTTCTCAAAACCACTCTTTCCCTGATGAGACTAAAATTTGTCAATCCCACGATCCTCGATCACGTTCGAAGCTACCTTCCTTGTCCTTGTTTTTAGACTCTGACAGCCTGCTGCGGGTTGGAGGTAAATTGCTTAACTCTGATTATTCGTTTAATAAGAAATTTCCCCTCCTCATCTCTGGGAAACATCCGCTAGCCAGACTGTTATTCACCTCAGAACACCTTCGCCTTTTGCATGCTGGTCCACAACTACTTCTTTCATCACTGCAATTCCAAATTGACGCTGGACTCCCTTGTGGTCATCAAAGACGGTCTCCAACCACCTATCCATTGGAAGCTCGGTCGTATCACCCAACTTCATCCTGGCAGAGATGGCATCCCTCATGCGGCCACCATCCACACTTCTACTGGACCTTTGAAAAGATCGTTCGCCAAGATTTGTTCATTACCCAACGATTGTTAATGTCCCTTAATTATTTGCTTTATTGAATTTTTCCACATTTTGAAAGTTAAGCCTTTCAAGGCGGGGGCTATTATGTTAAGGATTTTTACGCTTTTTGCTTATTTTCTGTTTTTGTGTGGCGTTACTTGTTCTCCCTCTTTTTTGTATTTGCTCAATAAATAGACATCGTAAGTTTTGCTGTCGTACAATTCGTGTACTGCCGTCGTTTCTTTCGCCAAATACAACTCTATGAGCTCATGAATCGCAGGTATACTCTTCCTTAAGTTTGTCATCATAAATTAACATAAACATTAAGGTTTTTTTATTTGCATATAATCTTCTTATCCAATTCTATAAATTTCTTGAAATAAAGATTTTTTTTGTTTTAACTTTAACACTTTGCCTTTTTATTTCCTCTGAAATAATTCACTTTAGAGACACTTTATTTTAACTCAAGAACCCGACTCTCTGGCCATTGATTATGCAGTGGATAATATATTGGAAAGATTGCTGAAACTGAGCTAGCCGTTGTTTTGGGAATTTTGGTAATCAACTGGCAGAGGTCACAATTGAATAATATTGGTTAAATTAAAATATAATAAAGAAAATAAATCACCAGTTTCCTTGTGATTTTCTTAGATGTTAACTTTTAAATAATAAATGATACTTGAATGATAAACGATAATGAATGATAATGAATAATGAATGAAGGATAAAAAGAATGAACGTTTTCGAACTCTTTTTCTGAATTCATCTTCAAAATTTTTTATGATTTGGAATTATTTTCTTTAAATTATTGTGGCTTGTTTGAAGAGTCTAAATAATTTAACCAATATTATTTAATTACAATTATACAATTCAAAAGGTTATTAACTAACTGAAAATAAACACTGGTATGGATTCAATTTAAATACCTCACAATAATTTTATATTCACTTGATCAAGAAATTTGGCCCCTATTGCATATTGATCACTTTCTTAAATCTGTAAACTCATGGAGTCGAGGTAAACATGTCAACACTGACTATAAGTTTTATTCTAGAGTGAAACATATAAGAGCAGAGCTCTATGATATGAAAACAGTAAATGAAACGTTCTTAAAAGAAAAACAAACAAATGTTAAAATAAGGAAGAAGAAGAGAGGTTTAGACCGCTGTTTCTAGTCTCTCTCTCTCTCTCTCTCTCTCTCTCTCTCTCTGGGTCGCTCGGGTCTCTTTCTTTAATCATATGGGTCCCTGGTCCGATTCAATAGCTCCAAAGCAGAGCTTTGTCTTTGTTTTCACTTAGCAGGGTTAAAATTTTCTCGTGTTGATTGAAAAATAGCAAGTACAGAAATGTTTAAAAAAGGTGACACATGTTGTGCTGGTGCTAAATGCACGAATATCAGGTTAAAAAAACCATGAACTCTCATTTTATAAATTTCCAAAAGATGTGAAGAGGTAAAAAATTGTAGATTTCTTTAAATAAGATAGACATTTATTAGCATGGAAAATTCAATTTCATAATTTCAATCAAAGCATGGATTATTAAAAGTGATAAATGGAAATGTGACTATACATTATTGTCTGTAGATGCGCTCAGTGGATGCAAAACTCCCGAAGATTGTATCCAAGCAAGAAACCTGAAGATATAGCTGGAAATCCTGCATGGCAATTATGTGAGGAACACTTCGAAGGTAGCCAGTGTATGAATCCGACCGACAAAGACGTGCAAAAAAATTTAAAAGGTTACGAGCAGATGCAGTTCCTACGCTGTTTCAAGTCACCAATGCACCAGCCTCAGTGACATTGAAAAGAAAATTGCCTACTCATCAAGCATTGCCTGAAAAAAAGTAAATTTATCTGCTAAGTGATAACTAATACTCTTTAATCTGTGATTAAACTGTACAAATAAGCCTATTTTCATTTGAATAAAGAAATTTTTGGCAGTTAAAAATTAGACTGCTTATAAAAAGACCCGCAATTTATTTAATTGTTCTGTATCAATCTTTTAGTTTCTTCTGCTGCTGACTATGCTGATCCTTTGCCACAAATCCTTACTTTCACATTACCTATGGAAATTCCCGAAATCATGAACTGCCAAATCCAGATGAGCCTTTTTCCAGTTCAGCTCAATCCTCCATTCCGCATCCTACACCAATGGAAGAAGAATTAGTGAAAGCTAATCGAAAAAAATCCATTCGAATTTGTCAAATGAAGAAAACGATAACACATCTTAGGGAGAAATTGGAAACATCTCGGGGAAACAAAATTAAACGCTTTTTGACCATGTGTAATCAATTGGTACAGGCACTGCTTCGACACATTGTAAAAAAACCATGTAAAGATGAGAGGAAAAAAAAAGAGACAGAAAGAGTGGGATTTAGACAGTAAAATGCTGGCTTTGTCCATTTATCACAGTAGTCCCAAAAGCTACAAACTGTTAATGAAAATTGCCAAATTAACTTCCATACGAACTTTGCAACGAGCAGTTCAAAACTTCAAACCGGAACCAGGACTGTCAGATCATGTATTTTTATTACTGGGTAAAAAAGTTCAAGCTACGTATGAATGCCGAGGAGAAATTGTGTATACTTTCATTTGACGAAATGTCTATCAAGGAAGCTCTTACTAACCTCAAACAGGATGATTATGTCTTTGGCTTTGAAGATAGTGGACTAAACCAAACGCGTTCTGTTGCAAAACATGCACTAGTTTTCATGTGGAATGGTTTGGCGTATAGCTGGAAGCAACCTATGAGCTACATATTGACAGGAAATAAATTTAGCATTGATGACGTTTACGATTTGCAAGTTCAAATATTCAGGAAATGTGATATTTGGCTAAAGATTATTGCATTGGTGGCTGATCAAGGACCCACTAATCGTTTTTATTTCGAGAAAAAACATGGTGTGACTCCGGACAACCCAACATTTACTATTGATGGCGAGAAATGTTATGCCTTGTACGATGTTCCTCACCTATTAAAGTTATAAATAACCTAGAAATAACCTCATGGCTCATGACTTTTCTTTGCGCTGTGGTGACGTCAGATATTCCATCTGAAAAAGTTACTTGATTTGCAATCTAGAAGACCCATGTGCGTGAAACCTGCGAAAAAATTAGGAAAACAATATATTTACCTCAAACCATTCTCTAGAATGAAGGTGAAGTTAGCGGCCCAAGTTTTCAGCCGCTCGAATGCCATGGCACTTGCATTTTACACCGAAACAAACGAAGTGCATACACATGTGCCGACTTTCTTGAAAATATTGATAAGCTATTCGACTCATGCAATTCAACATATTCAGGTGACCCCAAGCCTTATAGGCGCCCAATAAACATAAACTTCATGACGGAATGCATCACAATGTTTAAGAACTTGAAGGTCTTGGGTGCTAGAAATGAAACCGTTCCATGAATCCAAGGATGGATTTTATCTCTCACTGCGCTTCAGCAGATATGGCATTACTGTCATGAAAACTTTGGCTGCAACAGCACAGCGTGGAAAATTATTTCAGTTCATCCGCCAAAGAGGTGGCTGCCAGGATAACCCGAACCCAAGTCAGTTCAAAAATGCTTTGAAAAAATGTATGACCTCAAATTTAATGAAGACATCCAATCACTCAAACTATGAAGAAGATAATGAGAAGGCTCTAATTAACCTGCAGGATTTTCAGAATCTCGCTGATGATGGTAAAAGAATTCATGAAATAGCAGACATGGGTGAGAACATTGTAAACTTCGACAAGACTGCGAAAAAAATACTAACATTCCAGGAAGAAAATGTATTAATATACCGGGTGATTCAGTCAATTTCTGACCATTTCACTCGAATGACGTGCATTAGGGATAAACAATTGAAAGAATATGAGCGCCATATCGAATTTCTAAATAGTTGGAGTTTGTATTGTTGCAACGGCGCTGCATGAAAATCGTATTGTTGAAAAATTGCGCCCGCTTTATCAACAGAGCAGAAATGCAAGGTTGTCGAATGGTATTTCGAGACAAAATCACCTGTAACCGTGTAAAGAAAGTTCCGGAAGGAGTATAATTGTCGAGACGCACCAGGCAGGCAAGCAATCATGGATTTTGTCAAGCAATTTTGTGTCAAAGGCAAGAAAAATTCGGAAAGGCAAGAAATTCGGAAATCGTGTCATTTCAAACAGGTTTCCAGATCGATTCGCGGGTGGCTTTCTTTGGCTCCCTACGAGTCCTGGCCTAAACCCATGTGATTTTTATCTCTGGCGGTTCCTTAAGATAGTGTGTTCACTACAGCACCAAGAACCCTAGACCAGCTGCGACAAAGCATCGTCGACTGCTACACCCTTGTGGATGCAGAAATCCTGGATAGAGTTATGAACAACTTCACCATTCGGCTGCGTACAGTTCAAAACGTTCGTGGTGGCCACATTGAGCATATCATCAAGACTTTTCCACGGGAATAAAAACTCTGAACTGCCTAAAATATCATACTGAATTGCTAAGTTTGTAAACATTAATGGGTCAATAAATCATAGTACTGAAATGGTCAGAAATTGACTGAATCACCCTGTATATGGCGGTATGTTTGGTGAAGAAAATTGTGCGAACACAAGCGATTGTGACATCTGAAAACCTCTGCTGATTGATGATGATTTTTTGGAACCACTTTCAACCGAGAGGACAAGCTGCTGCTTTTGCTAAAGGATTTTGGTACTGACGAAGATATTCAACACCTCTGTGTATCAACTGAAAAAATGGGCAAACTCAGTGAAGAAAGGCAAAACAGTTTTCTTACAAAGAATAGATAAGATTTTACATTTGCCAAATGTCAGATTTAGATTGGTCCAATATTTTAAACGATATGAGAAATTTAGCTGGTTCAGTGGTTGCGATATCATTTTGAAATCTTTGCTTGGATTATTTGCATCATGCCGAATATTTGCGGTGGTGAAGTGGCAAAATGAGAATTTATCTTTCGAGAAACGATTGAAAAAGCATCATAAATTGCTTAAAATATTACTCACAAGTAATCAAATTCCTGCATATTATAAGTTATGACTAATTTATAAATAGGTCATGATGATTTATAAAATATGAAATCATTTTTGACTTTCTACAGACTAAAAGTTTTTAAGCCGCCGCATGTTTACAAAAAGCTTTTTAAAGATATTATTGATAGAATTTTAAATATATTTTATTGTTTGTATAAATGACTTTCATTTATATCTTTTTCTGTTTTTATGAAATTGTAATATACGCTTTGTGGGTTTTTTTTGGCCAATTTCTAATTTAATAAATAATTTTATTCATGAATCGAATATTTTTATTTCTTTTATATTGTTAATTTATATTCATCCATTTCCTTAAAAAATCATCTGCTATTCCGCAATCACCAATAAACCGAGCAAACCGAGCTACAAATCAACAGTTCTGAATAGTAGATTTCTCTGCGAGTCAATACTTTCACCGCATGTCGCCACCATCGCATTGATCTTGGGCTGTTTCGAGTTTTTCAACCTTACATGTGTCTCTTTCATCTGTGATTATACAGTGTCCAAGAGTTCCAAACACAAAAAATCGTCTGAACACTTTTGGTAGCTGAAGGGAGACGTATTTCTTTACCTCCTGGAGAGAAACTGCCATATCTATATCGTCCTATTATACTCATATCCTATTAATTGTTGTTAATTCATGAAAATGAATGTTCTATTACTGACTTAGGTTACTTAGGTCAGTAACAGAACATTCTAACATTGCATCGTCTTGAAAATATTGTTGCATTATCACTACATCGGTTTCCATGGTAACTATATTTCCCTAGGGTTTATGTGCAAATATATGGCAACGATCACTTTGAGGAAACAATTCTCTTCTTGGGTGGCAGTGGATGTATATGATCGTTTGTGTTTGTGTGCTCTGCATTCCCAACAATCTGAGTGGGCTTATTCACTACTTGGTAATCTGTTGTTGCAATTCTCACTCTGCTCTCGATGTCTTGAAGCAAAACTTGCAATTCATCACCTTGTGTCGTCTAGCAGCCGCCGTTTCGTTGTTGACATGCTCACCACTCGCTCAGTTGCAGCAGTGCACTGGCGAAACTAATACAGCACAAAGCGAAGGGATTGCTTCCTCTGTTGCCTTTTGGCTTTTTCTCAATAGTTTGCTAACTCTCCATTATCTCTAGTTACTGCTCATTTTTAAAGATATTCAAGAAATGTTAAGTTATAATAATTATAAATTCTAAGAAAAGCCTAAACAACAGGAATTCTATGTATTGTTACAGATTCAATTTTGTTTTATAATTCGCAGAGCTGGGATGAAATCTTCATTATATGCCTTAATATACGTTATTTTTATACGTGATGACCAAGAACGGCGTTGGTAGATGTCACGATGTAAATATTTCGTCATCTTTCGAGAGTTTTTCAATCATTTTTCTCTTGCCTATAATAATATCTTTTGCATCACATAAAGCCTTTTTTTCTTTATTTTATTTGATAAGAAGTATTTATTTGATTGAGAAGATACAAGCGTAATATAAGCATGTAGATCTCTAACTCCGCCCCAGTAGTTAAGCAAAAAAGAATGTAAACACCGGGCTTGACACTCACCTGTTGCATGGTTGGTCATGAGATAGCTCTTATTTGTATGCTGTGCCTTCATATTAATAACGATTATTATCGATAAATATGATATTTTCGAAATATAATGTAGACAGTGATCTTCGTCTTCCTCTTCCTTTAAATATCCCTGCAAAATTTGGTTGAGATCGGTTCAGTATTTTTTTACTGTTATCGACAGCAAAAATGAAACCCTCTTCCTCTTTATATAATAGCATAGACTAGCAGGAGCACCCGTGTTGCCTGGAATAATTACAGTTGTAGGTAAAAAGAAAACCTTAAGAAGTTAAATAATAACCCAAACTGTTTCCAGTAATTCTACAATTTCTGTGTGCTTGTTGATTTGAAAAGTTGAGTTGATGTATGCTTTGTTCTCGGTTATGCCTAAACCTGTCATAAGAGACTAACCGACTTTGCCTTGCATTGTTGGTCATTAGATATATATTGTTGGTATAAAAAGATCTCTTAAAAAGCGTTAAATATTCTTCGCACAGTACTAGGATTATGTTAAATGGTTTGGAAGACATACAACAAGCATATTGCAAACCTGCTTCGGTTACATGGCAAGTTTACACAGCGGAGATTAGTTTGAATATAAAAATAATATCAATTTAAGATAAATTAAAGGCACCATACTGTAGCTTAAAGTTTAACTTATAAATGGATATGAAAAAATGAGTGAATTGGATTTATTATTAAAAACACAAAAATAATAATAAAAGTATGTACAGTAAACCTGCCCCAGTCTCTCCTACTAAAATTACCAAATCTGATCACGCTAATGGACATGGCTGCTGTTTGTTTATCATCCTTTGGTCATTTCTTTGCGGACGTGAGACGCCATATAGCGAGAGAAGCGTTTGCGCATCATTTTCTTCATGTCAGCAACTACATTTCAGGCCCGCCTCCCTGTTGCGAAATGTCATAATTTGGGCAATATACTCTGCCTGGTTATTTATTGACTTCTCCAAATATTTAATATACTACTATATACCGGGTGTTTCTAAAATGACCGGTATATTTGAAAAATAAAACGGGCAGCGATAGAAATACACCGTGTGTTGCAATGTGCTTGGGACAACAGTAAATTTTCAGGTAGACAAATTTTCGAAATTACAAACGGTGTACAGTAAAACCCCGTTACAACGTAC
>JAHWFO010042071.1:359474-387042 GCA_023313115.1 Rhysida immarginata | reverse complement strand
GGGGGGGGGGGGGCTTGTGAAAAATGCATATATTCATAGAAAAACATAAGAATACATGAATGCATTTTATTTTATTCAATACAAATACACTATAGCATATACAATATGTGGTATTTTTACAGACTAACACAGTTACAAAAAATTCCCTGACTTTTCCCGATCGCTAGTCACCCTGTTACATGCAGGTAAATTAAACAAACATATATTAAAATAAACAAACACATAATCTTATCGTATTGAAGATGGGCAATCGTCCATCAAGTGAAGGTCTCTAATCTAATTGCAGTACAAATTGGATCCCGACTGAGTAGCATGACAATCGACAATCGATCAGTGTAGTGAAAAATTAGTACGAGTGGTCCAGGAGCCTTTAACTCACTTTACACGCTCGCCCAAAAAGTAAACCAAACGAGGTACACTGAAGTAGGAAAGAAGCCTGATGAACCTCTTTAAGTCATCCAGAAAAGAGTCCCTTCATGGTAGGGACGAGAATCGGATTGTGGATTGACGAATAGCGAGTCCGAAAAGCTAGGATCTAGCAGATCCAGTAGTTGGGGAACTCGGCCTTGTTAATGTTCTCGAAATTGACATCCAAGATATGACGGGGTCTTCGAAACCTGAGGGAACCCCTGATAGTGAGTGAGTGGTCCAGGATACCAGCAACCAGGGTATTTTCATGATGTTCCATCTTGGGCAGGATGTTACTGAGTAGCATGACAATCGACAATCGAACAGTGAAGTGTACATTCGTTAGGATGGGACGAAAGCAGCGCTTTCACAAAGCTCATCTAACTAGAATAAACTCCAAAGGAAATACACTGAGGTAGTCAAGAAGCCTAACCAACCCAAGCGGCCTTCCATATTATACAAAAAAGAAAATAAGATTGACGATTGTCAGAAACAATGAGTAGCATGCAGAGATTTCCGGGTTTATATTTGCTATACTGACCAACCAATGAAATGTGAACTCGGCTTAATTAGCCCATTGGCCCAGTTGCAACTTTCGCATGGGCTTCATTGACCAATCAGAGCAAGACATGTGAACGATGTACGTTGTACTGAAGGGATAATTTAACCAAGGGGATGTAAAATTAGTACGTTATTCTGAAATATACGTTAAAGTGAGGTACGTTATTCTGAAACTTTTTAGCATTAAAATACCTACGTTTGGGACGGGGATTTGAAATTTGTACGTTATTCTGAAATGTACGTTAAAGTGAGGTACTTTGTAACGGGGTTTTACTGTATTTCTATCGCTGCCCGTTTAGTTTTTATTGAGTTTTCAAATATACCGGTATACCGGTTACTTTTGAAACACCCGGTATTTTGACAAACTTGCTATGCAATTTAAAGTTTGTATAGCAATGAAGCTACACAATAATTTTGAAATAAATCGAGCCCTGCTGCTTCATACCGCGACATTCTTTTAAAGATGCAACGGAGTTTGGTTGGTTCTAGTAGAACAATTTTATCAATAGAACTTTTTCTTGCAACGTAGATACGATATGCAGATAAATTCCTAATGCTCGTGCACAATCGCCGTATCCAACGAATAATGCCAGTGGGAATGCGCTATTACGTGAACGGTGTTTTACTTGTTCAATATATGCCTATCATTTGAATTACCTGCAGTACAAATTTTGTCTCATTTGAAGCAGTAGACGCACTCCAGAGCTCTCTAAAATGGGAAACTTATTTCTCCCTAACCCTATGCAAACAAAATGTGTATGATAAGAAGATAATAGATTAATATATTTTCCATGCAGTCACATCATACTATCAATGCAATTTTAATGGGTTTTTTTTTTGTTTATTTGTATTAATTATTCTTTAATTCTTAAATTGTATTCACATATTTATACATCATTAAAACTCCCTAATCAATAACTTATTATTTACTTTCTTACAGGGATAACAGAAAAATAAATTCAATGGATAATACACTGTCATTCCCGAAGCATATAACGGAAAACAAGCATATTTTGAACGATTTATTTGTAACAATTGAAAACGTTATAAGTGGTACGACATCGATTACAAAGAAAGAGGGTGATGGCTTAATCAAGTACCAGATTAATCCACTTCCAAATCAAGCAAAAATTCTAATTTTATATGAAAAATCATCAGCAGAAAGAAGCAAAGATAGGCCGACGAGCTGTTCGAAATTAGACCATAAAACAGAAATTACTGATCATGAGAATATTTGGTATTTATCACCGAACACTGAAACGAAATTAAAACAGTTATTTTCATATGAAAATGATCTGGATAAATCTTGCAATGTTAATGCTTTTGATAACAGAAAAATAAATTCAAGAATGGCTAGTAAGATAATGGATAATAGACTGTCATTCCCGAAGCATATAACGGAAAGCAAGCATATTTTGAACAATTTATTTGTAACAATTGAGAACATCATAAGTGGTACGACATCGATTACAAAAAAAGAGGGTGATGCCTTAATCAAGTATCAGATTAATCCACTTCCAAATCAACCTAACGTTCTAATTTTATATGAGAAATCATCAGTAGAAAGAAGGGCGACGAACTGTTCAAAATTAAACCATAAAACAGGAATTACTGATCATGAGAATATTTGGCATTTATCACCGAATGCTGAAACGAAATTAAAACGGTTAGTTACGTATGAAAATGATGTGGCTAAATCTTGCTATGTTAATGCTTTTGATATTTCAGATTTATTAAAAATAGACATTCTTGAAGCTAACATAATGCATGGGAAAGATGAGTTTGTGGCAGGTGATTCATCTATTTTTTTAGAGCATCATCAGGTAAATGGTGAATTTCTAAGCTTAAGAGACGAAGTAGATATCGACAACAAAGAAGGATACGACGCCATTCTTAGAAAAATTAAAGAAATAAAAACTGTAAACATAAACTTTTCCAAAAACAGAATCATTAAAAGACAAAACGTAAACTTAAAAACAAGTGAAGATAAAAAGGAACATTCATCTAACAAAATTCCTTATAAATTCTGTAGTGATAGCCGTGAAAAAAACGAAAATCTAAGCATAGAGTTAACACAGATTGGAAGTAAAAAGGAATGTGCAAATACCACTAAGGTATCTAGTATGTGTCATGAGAAAATTCACACGGTAGAAAAAATCCTCATATGTGATTATTGTGATAAAACATTTACACGGAAAACACACAAACAAAATCACGAAAGAACACATACAGGTGAGAAACCATTCAAGTGTAACTACTGTGATAAAACATTTGCACAAGAAACAACTAAAAAATATCACGAGACAACACATACAGGTGAAAAACCATTTAAATGTGACTTTTGCGATAAAATATTTTCGCGGAAAAGACTTAAACAAAGTCACGAGAGAACACATACTGGTGAGAAACCTTTCATGTGTAGCTACTGCAATCAAGCATTTGCACATAGAGTAAGTAAAAAAATTCACGAAATGACACATACAGGTGAGGAACCATTTAAGTGTAACTACTGTGTAAAAACATTTGCAACTAAAATAGTTAAAGAAAATCATGAAAGAACACATACCGGTGAAAAACCTTTCAAATGTAACTATTGCGATAAAACATTTGCACAAGAAATAAATAAACAAAGTCATGAGAGAACACATACAGGTGAGAAACCATTTAAATGTAACTATTGCGATAAAACATTTGCACAGAAAATAAATAAACAAAGTCATGAGAGAACACACACAGGTGAGAAACCATTTAAATGTAACTATTGCGATAAAACATTTTCACGGAAAACCCTTCAACAAAGTCACGAGAGAACACATACAGGTGAGAAACCATTTAAATGTAACTACTGTGAAAAAACATTTGCACGGAGAACACACAAAAAAATTCACGAAAGAACACATTCAGATTAGAAACTTTTCAAATGTAATTATTGTGATAAAACATTTGCACAGAAAATACAGAAACAAAATTACGAAAGAACACATACTTGGGAGAGTTCTTGTATGTGGCTATAGTGATAAATCTTTCGCAGCACTTCACAGTATACGAGAGCATGAGAGCTTTCACACGGGGGATTTATTAAAAAAAACAACATTCTTTTGCTGTCTTGTACTACGAAAGACTGCACCCTGGAAAATAAGTGTATTGATATCAGCTTTGCGATATGCTTTCGCTTCGTATGAGAAATGGCAGACAAGGGAGAAATGTTGCTTTGATTATGATTGTATAAATTAAAGGATAACAACTCTAAAAATAAAATGTATCAAATGAGAGAGTTTACTGAAAAAAACTTTATCATTAAAACACTGTTATCACAACAATCTTTGTTGTTACTGTTATCACAAAAAGCTTATTATAGTAACATTAAAAACTTTATCTGTACTCTGGTTATACTATTGTTTATAATTTGAAGTGTAAACTGTTGAAGCCTCTCCTTGCCACCCATCTGAAGCCTTGTGACAAACGTGCTGTGATGCGGCTTCTTACTTGTTTCTTGTGCGGTTCTGGACTTTATGACAGGACATTGGGTCCTCTGAAACCTCGTTAGGAACCTGCTCACCTCGTAACTGATTAGTGCCAATATCAATGTGACCCATCAGCTAGTCTCCATTCTCTTGGGAGATGCCGGCTGTTTAGAAGATGAAGAGGAACTGTTGAAGATAAACTATTGTAAATATATTTATGTTGTTCATTCGTATTGTCTAAAGTTAATTTTACGTTTTATGAATTTTTATTCGTGAAAATTGCACTTACACATGAACAAGATATTCGTTTTCTATGCCTTCACTTTATCTATTTGTTCCTCATAACAAAAGTATAAATCCAGTATCGCAGTTCGTCTGTGCTGTGTTTTTTTTTTCTTTTGTAGAATTATATTAAAACCTGCCACTAAGCTTAGCTTCAGGTTTTGTTTTCTTTGATGAATTGTTTTTTTTTTTTATATAACAAATAGGTCGCAAATCAAAAGGGCATTTTTGTGCAGCCATTGGAATCAATAATAAGAGTGGAAATTATATGGAATTTTATTTATATTTCACAAACATATTTGTTCTGAATGGAAGCCACAAAAGACGCTGCTAAATTACATACGCCATTAAACGAATTCCTGATCTTTATTCAAAGTTGTGAACATTTTTTATGAGCATGTTCAACAAAATAATATGCCAAATGGGCGTTAAAGCTGAACTGATTAGGTTCTACGATGAACAGAGAATTTCTTTCCCTGGTATCAAAGAAGAATAAACAACCTCTTGTCCACAACAATTTATTAACCCGTATGCGCATTTCGGCTACCTTGTAGCCATCAATCAGCGGAATACAGAGTACAGGACAATCGAATCGACAATCGAACAGTGAAGTGTACATTTCTTCAGATGGGACGAAAGCAGCGCTTTCACAAAGCTCATCGAACCAGAATAAATTCCAAACGAAATACACTGAGGTAGTCAAGAAGCCTAACCAACCCAAGCGGTCTTCCATATTATACAAAAAAGAAAATAAGATAAGATTGACGATTGTCAGAAACAAAATACAAAAGAAATAAAAATACAACGAGAAAGAAGATTATCACATCTTCCAGTAGTCCGGGAAAGAAACGTTGCTGATGTCTTCAAAGTTGATGTCAAGAATGTGCCTCGGTTTTCGATACTTCATATGCCACTTCATATCCATTGAGTTCTTCAGTATTCCTGTCACTAGGTCATTGTCGTGAATCTTCATCTTCTGCACCATAATCAAAAGGAGGTCGTGTATAAACTTTCCGATGTGGGCCATGTTTAAATCTGAATGGATGGATTGGTTTTTAACAATTCTTCTGTCAAGCTGGGCAAATGGTCCTCAGAGTAACATTCTGGAATGACAGTCGCCCACGCAGACATGGCATAGAGGCGTATGGTCCGAATAATCGACTTGTACAGAAGTAACTTATTGTTGATGCTGAGGGTGCTGTTCTGGCCCAGGAGAGCTATGAGACTGTACTTAGCCCTCTTCGCTCTGATCAGAGCGTAGGTCACGTGACGATTCCACGAGAGTCTTGAGTCAATGATAACGCCAAGATATTTATAATTGTCTACCCAGTCCAGTTTCTTATTGAATAGAACAAGAGAATCTGGGGGACGCTTGAACTTTCTGTTGAAGTACATAGCCTTGCACTCTCCGACATTAAGGTTCAGCTTCCAGCAATTAAACCAGTCTTCAAACATCTTCAAGGCGTGCTGTAGACAAGTGGAAACGTGAGCCGGCTTGTGCGCCCATGTCTTAATGGCAGTATCGTAAGCATAGAAATATAGATTACAATTTTTGGGTTTCGAGAAATCATGCACAAAATAATTACGGTAAATAGCACGGGCCCGGGACAGAAACTTGAGGGACACCGGCCTTTACAACACGGGGCGTGGGATAGATTTTCACCAACTTTAGCTTGTATACCAATGTCTATAAGTGTCTCCACAGATTCCAAGCCACTGTGTCCTGCAGGTAGGATTTCAACATATTTTATTTTTTATATTTTCCTCATCTTCAGATCTAACAAAAACCCGCAGAAATCGGAAAAATCTGTGTTTCGTCATTGTGTATCGCTCTCGTTCGCTAGTGATCTCTCGAATTCTCATTTCGTTTCAGGTTTTCACTGTTGCATATTTTGTTCCAGGTTTTCTCGGTCGGCCCTCATAACGTTGACGCTTATTAAAAAGGTTTTTTTTTTTAAATATTCAGTATCAACGTATTTAAATTAGGAATCATGTTTTTAATAAGATAAATATCCTGTAATGTTAACAACAGTACAAACAGTACATTATGCAAGTATGACAAAAGTAAAATATACAGGGTGAGTTGGAAAACCTGTCACAAACTTTTAGAAGGTAGTATGGATGATTCTAAGCAAAAAAGTTCATATGAACACGGGTTCGAATTTTAACGATAACCGAGATATGAACAGAAATAAAAATGCCGCCACTAAGATCAACAATTTAATAACTCAGATTCTGCAATACATATAACACCTAGGATAATGAAGTTTGGGGGAATGATAGGGTACATAAAACTGTGTATACCGTTAAAATTTGATCGAATTCCAACGAGTAGTTTCCGAATTACGTAGTCTAATCTTACAGATTTATGAAATCTCTCCCAAATCTTTAGAAATCCCACAAACTTCAAAATCTTAGAATCACTTGAAAAATCTGGGGGTTTTTAAATCTCGTACATCATTTCTTTGAATGTCGGACACCTCGCTTTTGAGACTTCGCTTTCCTAAAAATGACGTCACTGAAAGTGACTTAAGCAAGATAAGTGAAAAAAGCGAGAAAAGTTAAGAGGTTGTGAACGCGACTATTGTGTTGTATCTAATGCTGTTAAATAATTAAAGGATTTATAGTAAAATAGTAAAAATTAAAAAGTAAAAAAAAATAGTTAAGGCATCGTTATCCAACGATAAAAGGGTTTTAGCATCAAAATGTTACGAGCAGTAGCGGTTAGTGACTATAATAAGTGGAGAGGCACAAATTCAAAATTTCAACTATCAGGTTCTTAGGCCTTTTCGTACAAAAATTATAGCTTAATTTGTATTTGGAGCCTCGCGGCCCCTGCCGAGGCCTCAGAGGACTATATCAATTTTCGTGTGTAATAGCTAAAACTTTAAGCTACACATTATAAATATAAAACATTTCCGGTTACTGGATTTCTGGTTTTAAATTTATAGCTTGATTTGAGATTCAGGCCGCAACTCCCCCGCCAAGAGACTTATAGAATTTTTAATATAGATTAGCTAAATTTTTAAATACCACACTATGATTAAACAAAATTTCAGGACCGTAGGCCTTTCTGTTCAAATTTTATAGCTTCAATTGTATTTGAGGCCGCCAGCGGCGCCGAGGCCTATACAAGTCTCCTTGTTGTAATGAGACAATATTCAGTCATTGTTTTGAATTAAATAAACTGAAGATTTGCAGAAAGAAAATCCTGCCTTGATCATTTTATGAAGTTCCTTGTGACTACTGAAAACTGAAAATGTTATGTTAAATGCTATTTCGTTAGAAAGAGCTTTAAAAACTGATCATTTTATCCGCTGACACTTTATGTCTCAGTTTAATACTTTCAGAGAAATTTAGTTTAAAGCTATTATGATTTTATATATTAACTAATTTCTTATTATTTGAGCATAATGAGATATTTAAGCTCTGATTATTCTATTTTTTTGTGCATAATGATTATTCTATTTGTTGCTCTGACAATTTTTTAGTTTATTATTTTTTAATTAAAGAGATGGGGATTAATAATAAGATGGGTTGTTCTCCGTCAAATTTTGACGGGATCCATCTATAACGATAACAGGAAACCACTGATCCACATAAAACTTTTAATAGGACGTATGCGCATTTCGGCAGCCGCGCTGCCTTCTTCAGCGTACACAAGGATTTTGATCAGAACAGACAAATCTGTTCAGATAAAGGGCAATCGACAATCGAACAGTGTAGTGTATCGGAACTTGTGTATACGTGTGGAACTTGAAGCATAGCTTCCATAATCTCACTCTTCATAATCATATTCCAAGGGAAATACACTGAACTAGAAAAGAAGCCTGATGTACCCACAATGGTCATCCAAAGTATGAAAGAAAATTGCCCCCTCTTGGTGGAGGAAAATTTGATTGACGACTGTCTAGACTAGAAGCAGACCACTAGTATTAGATAAAACACGACCTATGAAGTCCAGTAATCTGGAAATATGACATTATCAATGTCTTCAAAATTAATATCAAGTACTAGAAGAGGTACCCGGCGTTGCCCGGGATAATTACATTTGCACAATCTTTTCCTTTCATTGTTAGTCATGAGATATTAATTGTTGGTTCATGCAGAGCGTTTGTGAATTGCGTGTTGATACCATTGTTGTACAAACTTTGCCTTGCATTGTTGGTCATGAGATATTTCTCATTAAAATGCCTTGCCATAATCTTCTATATATATAAAGAAGGATGTTTGTGGGTCTGTGGGTCTGTCTGTGGGTGGGTCTGTACGTTTTTTATACAAATCTACAGTTTTATTCCGATCTTGATGAAATTTCGCATACATGACCTTCAAAGCATGAGGAAGGTCACTGTCTACTTCAGATTTCGAAAAAATAATAATTATTGATAAAAAATCGATATTCATGGTTATAGCAGGGCATATTAATGAGAAATATCGCATGACCAACAATGCAAGATAAAGTTTTTGCAACAATGGTATCAACACGCAATTCACAAACACTCTGCACGGACCAACAATATATATATGTCATGACCAACCATGCAAATAAAAGTTTGTGCAACAATAGGTATCAACAATGGTTTCAACACGCAATTCACCAATAACAATGAGCTCAAAATGATGATGCAATGATAAAGCAGTCCTTTCCAAGAATTATAACAATGCAATATGGATAAGTTTCAATTTGTAACACTGCATAGAATTCCTGTTATTCAGACTTTTCTTAGAAAAGAGAGTTCTTAGTACTTAACAATTTCTTGAAAATCTTTAAAAATGATCAGTAAATGGAGACAATGGAGAGTTAGCAGACTATTGAGAAAGAGTGGAAAGACGAGAGAGGAAGCACTCCTTTAGCTCCGTGATGTATTGAGCAAATGGGAAGCAAGTAAATAGCAGATTCCGCGAGCGCTAGACTGCACAAAGTGATGAATGGCCAAATTTTGCTTCAACACATCGAGAGAAGAGTGGAAATTGCAACAACACTAAGTATACATCTGAGGTAAGATTACGTGAGTAAGAAATTATTTAAAATAGCAGTGGCATGCTTGGAGGTCCAGCCATTGTGAGCCTTTAAAAATTTTTTTTTAGAATTTTCATTAAGAATTTTTACTGTATTAATTCTAAGCATTTTCATGTGTTTATTTTTAAGATATTGCAAAATTTAATTTAATTTTTTGAGATTGTTCTGTTTACATCCAAGTGTAATTATCCCGGGCAACGCCGGGTACCTTTGCTAGTCATGAATATTAGAAATCTGAGGTAGACAGTGACCTTCCTCACTGTCTACCTTATTAGAAATCTTATTATTTTTCCGAAATCTGAGGTAGACAGTGACCTTCCTCATGCTTTGAAGGTCATGTATACGAAATTTTATCAAGATCGGAATAAAACTGTAGATTTGTATAAAAAACATACAGACCCACAGACAAACAGACCCACAAACATCCTTCTTTATATATATATATAGAAGATATGCCTTGGATCACGATATCTCTTTCTATGTATAGGATGATTTAAAATGCCCGAGACTAGCTCGTTGCTATGATTTTCTATATTGGGCAGCATGGATTCCATGAGCCCTTGAACGTATTTGCCAATATGAGTCATGTTGAAGTCATTAGAAATGGAGGAATTGCGAACAATTCTCCGATCTTTTTGCGCAATGGTCCTAAGGGTAACGTTCTTTCCACATAGTCTTACATATTGTGGCCCAGACGGGCATACCATACGTCAAGATGGTCCGAACAATGACCTTATAGAGTAGGAGTTTATTATCAATGTTTAGAGCACTATTCCGGCCCAGCAGAGCAATCAAGCTAAACTTGGCTCTCTTGGCCTTATTCAACGCATAAGTTGCGTGGGGAGTCCAGGTAAGTTTAGAGTCAATGACAACACCAAGATATTTATAAGTTTCAACCCAGTCCAGTTTTTTGCCATATAGTGTTAGAGAATCTAATGATCTCTTTCTCTTCTTAGAGATAAACATCGCCTTGCATTTGTCTACATTCAATTTTAGCCTCCACTTGCTAAACCAGCTTTCACACTCCTTTAGGGCCTTCTGTAGCCGCGAGAGTACTACGGCTGGTTGACGAGCACAGGTCAGTATAGCAGCGTCATCTGCGTAAAAAAAGAGCTTACATTTGGAAGGACTTGGAAAGTCTCGCATAAAGTAATTGAATAATACTGGCCCCAGGACTGAACCCTGTGGGACACCAGCTTTTACTTCATACATAGGAGATAGACTATCTCCAACTCTGGCCTGAAAGAACCGGTTGGAGAGAAACGCGTGTATCAGAGTAATTATATCTTGAGGAAATCCATCCATAATCATTTTAAAAATAAGACCATCGTGCCAGACTTGGTCGAAGGCTTTATGTACATCGAGGAAAACGACCCCACAATACATAGAGAGATTAAGGGGCTCATTGATATCCGCTGCGAGCCTCCACGTTTGGAGTTGGCAGGAATGGTTTGAGCGAAAGCCAAATTATTCATCGCGGGTGAGATCGTTGGCATCACAGTACTCAATGAATCTCTTGAGAATTGTTTTTTCCAGGATTTTGGAGATTGATGGTAACAAGCTGATGGGCCTGTAGCTAACAGGATTCGCAGGATTTTGTCCTGGCTTAGGAATGCTTAAGACAACTGATTGCTTCCAAGCATCCGGGAAGTAAGTGTTCTTCCAGCAGTCGTTAATCACTTTTGCAATATCTTGAATTGTATTTTGAGGTAAATTTTTCAAAGCACTGTTCTTAATAGAGTCTTTACCTGGAGCTTTTTTCGTTTTTAAATTTTTAATGATGCTTTGGACTTCATTTACATCAATGCTATGTTTTGGGAATTCATTGCCGTGAATATTATAGAAGCCAGTTATGCAGAATTTTACTTTCTCAGACATATCAAGTCCTATTTGCCGACCATCAGTAGGCGTGACAAACTGTTCTGAAAGTGAACTTGCAATAAGCTGCGCTTTATCATCATCATTCGTGATGAATTTGCCAGTTTGGGCTAACAGTGGTGGGATATTAATGGCTTTATTGTTTTGCAAAGCTCGAACCATGCACCAAATAGAGTCATCGTGGGTCGACAGACTCTTAACTTTATCGCTCCACCTGTCATTACGAAGTGCTTTTACCTCCTCGTGAACTCTTCTAGTGAGCCTATTATACTTGTTCTTAAGCCATGAATCACGAGTTCGGTACCACTGCCTTCTAACCTTATTCCTTTGTTCAATTAATTGTTTGATTTCTGGGGTGAGATCAAGGTGATCTGCTCGCTTCGACTCTAACGGTGAAGCACTAGAGTCAATAGCTGCATTTATACGTTTAGTAAGCCTTTTCACATTGGTATCTATGTCGCTCGTACTATGTACGTTATTTAGTGGGTCGTCATCGTTTTTGAGAATTTCTCTAAAAAACTTCCAGTCTTGTTTGAGCCTCAGTTCTTCTTTGAGGTCAATGTTTACGTTGTCAAAATTTAGTGCAACTGGTTTATGATCTGAGGATAGATCATTGACAGTATAGATACTGAATGATTTGTAGAAGCCCTTCAACAACACAATATCAAGTACATCGCTTGAAGGAGAATGATCATAATAATATGTATCATCCACAGGGCCTACTGCAATAATGTCAGATTGTCTTTGCACGTAGCCATACAAAAGGACACCGTATTGGTTATGGCATCTTGAATTCCAGTACGAGTGTTTAGCGTTCAGGTCTCCCGCCATAATAACGGAAATATTCCCGGAAAACAGCTCGTCAAGCTCATTGGCATCGAATTTATGCTTGGGCGCATTATATAGAGCCACTAGTTTCACCTCTCCCAATGTGGCATCAGTAATGATAGCAGAGGCAGCTTCCATTCCCATATAGTCTCGGGTTGGTTCCTCCCGATGATGAATGCCTTTCTTAATAATAATTGCTGACCCACCTGACGGGGACTTTACTGTAGTGGGAAGAGTTCTGTCTTTACGATACACACAGTAACCAGGCAGCCTGAAGTCGCGGTCTGGCCTTACGTGTGTCTCACATAGAAATGCTATGTCTATATCGCATTTGGTTAGGAAGTTGTAAAACTCAATACGCCTCCGGGGGACCCCCTGGCGTTCCATATTACTCAACGAAGTTTACCTCGATTTGTAATAGAATAGCATCGATCAGCCATACTGTCAGTGTTTATTCGTAAGTATTCCACTCATCAGTGGCATTTTCTTGCCCAGTTCGTTTAACAAATTGCATACACTGCCAATTTGTTTATACATTACTTGAAAATCATTCACATTAATGCTCTTATCTTGTTTGGAGACCATTGAGGCATAGGAAATCTCCGGGGACACTTTAGCACTTTGCACTCTCCTGACTTGCGGATATTTAGGACATTTTGTGTAACTGGAGGTGTGTTGTCCATTACATCGAATACATTTTGGGGGATCTTGTCCTTTTACATTTGGGCAGTCTTTTGACTGATGATCTTTAGCGCATCTGTTACAACGGGGGGATTCCGTACAACCCATAGATACATGGCCAAATCGCAAACAATTATAACATTGTAAAGGTTTCTTATTACCTCGAAACATTTCAACACTGACAGCTAAGGGCCCTATGCGGGTCACACGTTTAAGTGTCTTATTGTGTTCAGTGTTTGATAACAGAACCAGGATCATGGGCATATCTATTGATCCTTTGGCTTTTTTAAGCCTAATCACTTTCTCAGGAAAGTAGTTAGCCTTTTTCAGGTCTTCCTTAAAACCGTTAAGGTCATAGGTCACGTCTACATTTCGTATAACGTATTTGAGGACGTTTTCCGATTTAAGTTGATGATGCTGAATCTTTAGCACGTTATCAGCCTTAATGCCAGACACCAATTTACTATGCGTTTCCTCATCATGCCACCTTATTTTGATCGTCTCTGCTCTGCACGTGTGTATAGTAATTTGGTTAATCGCCACATGCTTTTGAATCTCGCCCAGGATTTGCTTGATTGGCTGACCGTGAGTACGTATTATGATTGGTGGAATATAGGAGCTGCTCTTGGTATTTGGCTTTTCAACATTTTTTCGCTGTTCGGACTTGCTTTCTCGAAAAGCAACAGCGATTGTATCATTTATATCAACAACATCCTTAATGTTGTCAATTTTCAACCCTTTTTTAGCCTTTTTTAAATTTTGCAGGTATCCATTTATCCGTTTCATTGTATAGCCGTTTGCGATTTGTACTAATCGGGTCTTTGCCATCGTTATCATTACTCCCTAAGCCGGAGGGGATAATTTCCATAGGCTGAGGATTCACACTCTCTGTTTCACAAGAGTCTCTTAGATAGTCAGAAGTTATACCAGTAGGCTGATTACTGACATTGACAGAGCAGAGAATTGATCTTTGAGGAACTGCTCTAACTTATTAAAGTTCTTGTTGGCTTCATTACGTGCTGCAGATATTTCAGCATTCATATTAGCATTTTTATCGTGGATTTCAGTTATGTTCCCTTTTAGTGACTCGACTTTTCCTTGTAAATTATCATATTTAGTGCACATTTCTTGGCGCATAACCTCTAGCTTATCCTTAATTATAGCATCAAAAGCTTCGAATCTGTAATCTTTACAGGCATCTTTATATATCTCGCCATACGTATATTTACCATCACTTGTTCTTTGGCTTGCAATGCCACTTAACGCTTTGCCTGAGTCTGGCATTATGATAGAATTTAAAATAATAAGTAAAGAATAGTCAGACTGCTAGCCCTGAAAAGGGCTTTTCGAGAATAAGATCTGTAGAAAAAACAGCCTTAAAGAATAGGATATAAAAAACCGCTGACCTTAAGAGAATGCGCCTTCAATTAACGTTCCATCTCCAATCTATACCACCTAAGAGTAGGATACCATCTATGAGTAGGATGATGTTGAGTAGTCCTCTCTGATGAGTAGTCCGTGTCTCTGTGTCCAGCTGCCAAATTCAGTATATCCCAATACTGATAAAGGGCAAGGATTTGCAACATCTGTATAGTATAAAGTCAGGGAAAAACAGCCAATAGTGAACAAGTTATTACAGCGCGTAATAAAGGAACAATCAAAAATTTCACCAAATTTTACAAACAGCCAATTAAATCAAATTACAACATAAAATACAATAAAAATTACAGGGTCACTCTGTCGTCATTGGTCTGTTCTGATCAAAATCCTTGTGTACTCTGAAGAAGGCAGCGTGGCTGCGGAAATGTGCATACGTCCTATTAAAAGTTTTATGTGGATCAGTGGTTTCCTGTTATCGTTATTGAAGTTCGTCCACAGTGTCCGGCTCCAGTTCTCTCTTGGATCTATCTAGTTAAATAATAAATTAAAAAAAAATTTTCGGATGGTTTTGGCATAATTGTCGTTGATTATGTTATATACACACTAAAAATGAGACTTGTAACCTTTTGAGCAGTCAAAAGAAAATAGCTTCCACTTACACCCAGGGAATAGGGAGAACGGCACTCTCTATTCCCTGCTTACACCTTAAATCACTTCCGCATCACACAGCCTACTATGTAGGTAACAAACAGCCTGTTCAATCGACATGATTTCCATTGAAATCTTAAGACCGCCTTAGTTCAACGAGAGGGCGCTTTTAGTAAGGGAAAACCTTGGTAACTACTGTGTTTACTTATGCACAGAGCTACAGCTGATCAAGTCTTTTTAAGTGTCAAAATGAAACAATATTCCTAGATATTAATTAATATGCACCATTAACAAGCCAAAGAATGTTACTTTTCAAAAAAAAAAAATGCGACATGTTATAAATTTTTTTTTTTAACAATTATATAAGATTAAATGTATATATAAGATTAAATATAAGATTAAGTATTAAATAATGTTAATATATAAGATTGATAAAATAATATATAAGAATAAATATAAGATTAAGTATTAAATAAGATTAATATATAAGATTACATAAATATGTAAATATGGAGCATGTTTGTAGGCTAACCAGTAGAAAACAATAGAATGGTAGCAGTGGTAAGGCTTTTTCAATGCTAAAAAGGCTTTCTTCACCCTAAAGCTCTAGATTAGGAAAGTACGGCAAACCTTTTCCGCGCCGCCCGCAGCTGCTGATTGGTAGAACGGCTCTCACGTGAGTTGTCAGCCATTGTTGGCCCAAACGCAGCGATAGATACCATTGAAATGCATGTGGAAGATGCAATTTAGATTAAATTTTTAATGAAATATTCGTTGATTGGTCCTAAATTTTGAATTCGATTAAGCAAAATTTCAGGATCCTTCAATCTATGCCTCTTGGAGGTTAATAGATTCGTTAAAATATCCGAAGAAGTAATAAGAAGCATGTACGTTTATATTATAACTTCACCGAATGTTATAGAAATGTTGCATTTTGCAATTCTCAGACGATCAGAAAATATAATTTTTTGTTGAATATAGTTTTTTTTAAGAAAATACAATTCAATATAACAAGGTTAAACTGTCTGTGAAATGTGGAGGCAAAACTTGAAATAAAACGTCCATGTTATTTTCATTTTATTTTAGCAAAGTTAATTGTCACTCATCATTAAACTTGAATATAACATATAAAATTGAATAACGAAAATTTACTATTTGGGTGAAAAAAATATAGAAAATTTTAACTGTAAGTTTTGGGTAAATTTTTTACGTCAATATTATAAACCTCCATAAATGAATAAATTTCAAAATACATTGCATGTGTGGTTATTTCTTTGTAATTTTTTTTTATAATCAAACAGATAGTTTTTCCAAATTATAATTTTTAAAATTTTCTATCAAAATGTAATTATCAAAGTAATTTTTATATTTAAATCAAAAACTTAAATTTAATAGTTTCTATTTTATTAAATTATATTTGATATTTTTATAATTATAATTATACTTTTTTAATAATTTAATAATTTTTTATAATTTAATAAAATTAAAATTGGTAAAGTGAAATTTTTGATATAAATATAAAAATTAATTTGATAAAAGTTTATTAAGTTATATTTTAATAAAAATTTATAAAATTTATATTTTGATAAATAAAATTACAAAAACTACACACTTGTAAATCGTTTATTAAGGATAAATAAATAAAGTGAAAATAAACTAAAAATTTCATCTGGTTATCATTAAACTTACTCAACGTTATCATTATTTATATGTAAAAAATTATAATTGAAAACAAAATTTAAAGAAAAATCAATAGTTACAGAATTTACTGATTGTTAGTTATATTTCCAGACGATAATAATAAGAAAATTTGCGAAAAGGATGCATTTAAGCCGAATTTTAAATGAAGCGTAACTCACTTGATAGGGCCAACTGGGCCAACAATGGCGGATTTGGTAGCAGACGACGAAGTTTGCCGTACTTTCCTAATCTGGGGGTCTAGGCTGAACTCATCGACAAGCTGTCGATCTCGACAAAATCTAACCGTCGATAAGTGGCATATTACACATTTATACACAAATTTACACACTTATGGCTAGATGATATACACTGATATACCAAGTTTACACACATTTACACATAATTTTAAACATTTATTCATGTATACACATAAACACATAACTGTAGACACACTATATTATTATTTTCACAGTTCAAGTTTCGTAGCACAAGAGAGTACTTCATGTATGTAAATATTTTTAAACAAGTTTATGTTAATATTTTTAGAAAATGTGTATTCTTGAGCTGTGTGTATTTAGCTTGCAGGCCGGAAACGAAGGAAAAAAAGATTTTAATAAGAAATCTGTTGCGAAATTCTGAAATAACGATCGCCAAGTGCATAGTCGAGTGCTCTTGAATTGTAGACAAGAATGGCAGAATTGTAGGCAGTTGTCGATGGTCAAAGTCTACACTTGAAAATCGACGGTGTAGAGTCTGTACACTGTAGACTCTGTAGACAAGTAGACAAGTGTACACTGTAGACTCTGTAGACACTGTAGACAAGTCGTGTTCATGCTAGCTCGAATCGACAAATGCGTCATTAACCAAGTGACCATCGACACTTGTCGACAGTCGACTGCTTGTCGATGAGCTCAGCCTAGACCCCCTAGAGCTTTACTTCACCCTAAAGTACTGTATAGGAAAGTAGCGACACTCCGTCTCGGCAGCCATGTTAGTGCAAAGAGCAGCTTTGTCGTCCGCTAAGAAAACAAAACATTGACCCATTTAAATGACTTACGTACATTTTTGCGGACTTGGCTTTAAAATTTCACTTTTTATTAATTTTCTTTTTAATTTGTTAATGTTGTATACATTTCTATATATTATTCAGAGATTGAATTTTATCTCAACAAATATGATTATAAAGGCAGAAATTATATCATAACTAGAAGAGGTACCCGGCGTTGCCCGGGATAATTACACTTGCACAAACTTTTCCTTTCATTGTTAGTCATGAGATATATATTGTTGGTTCATGCAGTGTGTTTGTGAATTGCGTGCTGATACCATTGTTGATACCTATTGTTGTACCAACTTTGCCTTGCATTGTTGGTCATGAGATATTTCTCATTAATATGCCTTGCCATAACCATGAATATCGATTTTTTATCGATATTTATTATTTTTCCGAAATCTGAGGTAGACAGTGACCTTCCTCATGCTTTGAAGGTCATGTATGCGAAATTTTATCAAGATCGGAATAAAACTGTAGATTTGTATAAAAAACATACAGACCCACAGACAAACAGACCCACAAACATCCTTCTTTATATATATAGATAGAAGATTTGATCATGTCTTTTTGTAATTCAAAGGAAACGCAGTTTAGAGCAACTAATGTCTTTATTCCTAAAATTTAGTTATATAATTACTTTTATATATTATTTCGCTACACTTTTACATAAAATTTACCGAAAATACATATTTTTAGGTATACATTCATTACAGTATATCATTACATATTTTGTATTTTTTATTTCTTAATCTAATTATTACAATTATTTTTAAATTACTCTATTCTAAAATATATAGCATAAAAAAATTCATTTCCTCCCTTCATAAGCTTTTTTCTTTACATTTTTAATGCTAATAGGAGAGTTGTCAAGATTTATACATTCTTGATTGCAATTCGCATACCTAAGAGATTTACTGCCACATTTCGCTGATTTCTGAGGTTCATTTTTTTTATTGAATTTTCTTATCATAAAATAGAACCTTGTTTTGCCTTTACAAGTTTGTTGTGCACAGAATGAAAAATTTTTTTCTTCCTATGCGATAGAGCCAAATTTTTCTTCTTTCTTCGTTCCTTTTGCCTGATGGAATGGAAAACAACTGCTCTTTTGATTTTCCACGACATTCTACAGCACAACAGCCAGTCATATTGATAAAAAAGCCGTTTATTAACAGTGTCTTGCCTATCTACATGCTTCGAAATACAAAATTGATTTCTTTGCACTAAAATGGCGGAAAGGCAGTCACGTGATATTGATCAGCCTATGGGAGGCTTAGGATGTCGGCATTTGCGGCGGAAAAGCGTGTCGCTACTTTCCTTACAGTACTTTATTTCACCCTACTTAAAAGCGCCCTCCTCCTTTACTGCGGTGAAACTTGGAAACTGTCGATTGAACAGGCTGTTCTATATAGTAGGCTGTGCTAGTGGCTTTGTAATTGATAGAATTGTCTCTAGAGGGCGCCAAAATCTGGATCACTTTCGATTTTAATTATGGGATTGTCTAGGGTATTTCTCACCAGGTGGCTAGGGTTCCCATTATTGCCCTTAATCTGAGCTCTCCGAGCTTTTGAATTCGCGCTTTTGAATGGTAAGGAGGAAGGGAGAAAGATTCGTTTTTTGCATTCAACGAAATCTGGGCTGAAATATGAGGAAATGACGGTTTTCGTCAATGATAGTGAACGGACTGAAAGCGTGTTTTGAATATATATTCGGTGTTACAATCGTCTCCGTGGGGCCACATTTGTTTTTCGTGAGACAGTGAAAGTGGAGCCAACTCACTTGTTTTTTTTTGTGTGTGAGACCTGAAGCGATTAATCGTAGTTCTAAAAGACCAAGGAAGAAGGAAAAGAGTAAGTAATCCAAGTGATATATTGAATTCTCGCTATTTGTTAAAGTTTTCTCTTGTTTATTTTAAACTTATTTTTAGATTAATTATATTTGTTTATTATACCTTATTTTTTATCTAATTTGTATTTTTATTTAATATTTATTATTTATTTTAAACTTAAAATTGTTTGAGTGTAGGAATCGTGTTATTTTGCATTGATTAACTTTTGCCGCCTTGAAAACGAGGTTCATTTCTTTGTAGCGATCGTTTTCTACATTTCACATTATTGTCACTATTCATGTAAGAATTCCATTGAAAAAAAAAGGAAAATACAGGATGAGTCAAAAACCCTTGAACACCTTCTTAATGCGAAACCTGTAGGGAAAAAGTGAAAAATTATGATGGCAACTGATGATGGGCCATGATAGACATACACCCCGTAGGATGCGGCCCATCATCCATCATCATAACTTTTCACTTTTTCCCATCAGGTTTCGCATTATGAAGGTGTCAATGGACTTTTGACTCACCCTGTATATAAAGTGAACTTTTCTTAAATAAAATTATATCAATCCCTTTAAAAATAAATTACTTCTTACAATCTGTTAAAAAATTAACAATTCAATAACGGGCCGTTCATAAACCACGTGTTATTTTATCCCTCGTTCCCCTCAAAATTACTTGGTCAAGGAAATTAGCTACTCCCTGAGACCCCCTCTCCCGCTCAAAAAAGAAAAAAAACTGACCACGTGGCTTATGAACTTCCCCTAAGGAAGATATTAAAATGCAGATTTTTGATTCATTTTAAAGTAATTTGACCATTTGCTCTTTACTTGAACCCCCTCCCTACCTTTTGTGGTCATAAATAGTCAATCCTGGCCCTCTCCCCAAATTGGCCACTTTTGTTTTGGGAAGGAAAACGTTCCCTAAGGAGGTACAAAAAGTCGGGGGCACAAGAGATGACCATTTCGTAGGGGAGGTGTGAAAATGTAACAATTCTAAAATAAGGGAGAGAAGGGTATTGCTCCTCTTCTCCTACCTCCATCCCCAAGTTCAAAAGCTAAAAAAACTAATTTAGATCGGAAGGGTTAGACAGTAAAGCACAGTAAATAATACCAAAGGATTAACCCTGACTATAATCCCCAACCTTTTTGTTTGTAGGCTAAAAGCATTTTAAATCTGATTTTCAAGTTTTTATTTTTTTATTTTTATCACGTTTTTTAATTACTTTTCGTATGGAAGTTGGAATGGCGTTGAGGTATCAGTAGTCTATGATGAATCCTTTGATATGTTACTTCTTGAATTCTTTCTCCGTTTGTTTTTGTTTGGAATTATAAGTAGACTCTTAATTTTTTCATTTGCAGTTGTGTAAAAGTTTATTTATAAAATAAATTATATTTTCTTATTGTAATTTTTTTTATTTTTAACTTTAATAAAACTCTTGTAATTGCTATTTGGTTCCCATTTGGTTGAATGGATGTTTTCATTAGTAAGAATTTTTTTACACATTAGGAATATATTATAAATATAACGAAAAAAATAGAGGCTTTACAATACTGCATTATAAAAACGACGACTAGTTTCGGCTTTATTACCTGCCTTTCTCAAGTCCGCATAAGAGAGGGGTTACAATGCCTTATATACACAATCTCTGGTACACGATTGGCTCGTAAAATACAACATAAAAGGGGGGGGGGGGAGAAATTATGTGATTGGTTGAACAATACAAAGAAACAAATTAAAGGGCTAAATATTTGTGATTGGTCGTACTTTACAAGATATTCAAAGAATCATAACATATTGAAGGGCAAATTTTCGTGATTGGTGGAACATTACAGGTTGCGATTGGATAAATTACAAAAAGTCTTTCAGCTGGCGTAAGAGATGGTAGCTGTCGAAATATTGTTGGGAATTTAAAAGTGCCTTATTATTTTCTGGTTTGTTTAATGATTTATAAATTTCTACTTCTTCTAGTATAGGGGTATTTTTTGGTTATTGGAGTATTTCAGGATCTCAGTGACTTCATCGATTGTCCTGGTCGGGTGTTTCTCTTTCGTCAGGTGTTCAGCGTAATTCGATTTCTTGTCATCTTTTTCGTATGATTGGATGTGTTCTTCAAACCTTGTTCTAAAGGAGCGGTTCGTCATTCCTACGTAAAACTTTTCACATGATATACAATTTAGGCGGTATACGCCGCTTGCGTCGAAATTATAGGAAGGAGAAGGGGGGGAGAGGTTCATTCTGATAAGTTGACGGGTGCTTGAGACGGTGCGGAACGATATATTCAGTCCTAGTTTTGAAAATATTTTGACTTACTGGTGTTTTGAGGCTTTTGTCCGCTGAATTTCAGTTGGCGAATCCTGTCTTTGAGGAGACCGGTTACAAGATTAGGAGGGTAGCCGTTACAGAGGGCTAAGGAACGGATAGTCTTAACTTCATTTTCTTTTTCGGCCTTGTTAAGGGGCATTGTTAAAACTCTGTCAATCATGTATCGGAATGCGGCTAATTTGTGGGACCTAGGATGTGCAGAGGAAGCATGAATAAGATTGGAGGATGTGGTTGGCTTGCGATAAATGCTGAAGGCAAACCGTTTAGTTAGAGGGTCCTTTGATATACGGAGATCGAGGAACGGGATGGAACAATTGGATTCTGTCTCTAGGGTGAAACGAACAGAAGGGTCGACGTTATTAAACTTGCTTAGAAGGGCATCAGGCGTCGTGTATCGGTCATCATAAACAATCAGTATATCGTCTACATACCGTTGATAACTGATGATGATTTTATTGTCGAGGGTAGGCTGGATGTGCTTTGCTTCGAAATCCTGCAGGTAAACTTCGGAGAGGAAAGAGCTTAAGGGAAAACCCATGCCCAGGCCGGCGGTTTGTAAATACAGAGACTCGTTGAAAGCAAAGTAATTCTGTTGGAGTATAACATCTAAGATCGTAAGGACGTCTGTAGCGTCTTGTTTAGGCATGGGTGAGGCATACAATAAACGTTCAAGAATTTTGAGGGTCACTGGGACGGGTCACTGAGAAAGGCAGGTAATAAAGCCGAAACTAGTCGTCGTTTTTATAATGCAGTATTGTAAAGCCTCTATTTTTTTCGTCAAGAAGTACAATACTATGACCATTCCACTACAAGATATTAAAAATATAGATTTACTAAATCATCATTTATTCCATACGAAAAGTAATTAACAAATTTGTATAAAAATAAAAAAATAAAAACGAGCTGAAAATCAGATTTAAAGTGCTTTAAACGATGATTAGAGATTCTTACAGCATTCACGCAAGCGTCATCTCATAATAGCATACTCTGTTATGTAATGCTGGAAAGAATGCCAACAGTAAAATTGCAAAGGAATATCAGGGTTGTCCCATGCCATATGTTGCCATAGTTCTAACGACCAAGTGACTGCCACCCCCCGCAATTCCGACCCCACTAGAACAATTAGGTTTAAACTTCATAGTAATGTAGATCTTGCCTAGAGGAATCTGGATACTGGATTTCGCTCTTTACCTCACTAAATAGCACATAAAACTTTTGTCCTCTCTGAATTCCCACCCCCGTAATTCCGACCCCAGTGACCCAATTAAAACCAAACAAAATAGTGAAGGTGGACATACCTATGGTATGCTTCTCATAAGCTTATTATTAAGAAGATAATAAAAGGCAAAACATAATGCTAATAATAAAGAAATTCAAGCTGACTATAATTGAGCGAGGAAGCATTAAAAAAGCAGATGCACCTTAAAGGCCTCCTCCCTCAGTAGATAATATATAGTAAAAGAGAGACTTACTGCAAGAGAGGTAAATATTAGTTGATTTCCTACAGTAAAACTAAATGAAAAGAAAAGAAAACGAAAGATTAGTTTTGGAGGAACATAATAATAAACTGAATATAGAATTGAAGAAATAAATAATAAAAGATATTTACCTGGGTAAAGTGAACAGTAATTTCGATTTAAGAAATTTCATTGATGCACGCTAATCTACAGGGTGAGTCAAAAGTCGCAGTACACCCTGTTTTTTCGAAAACCTTGCAGGAATTGGGAAATCTGAATATTCCAGTAAGATATGAGTGAGGTGGTCTATCTTATACTGTATGTATCGAACATGACCGCCATCTTGAAATCGGCCATCTTGAATCTAAGTCAATTTTTTTTTAAATGGAAAGGGGGTCATGTGATATATCAAATAACATCACCATTTTCTGACAATTTCATTCCTGTAAACAGATTTGAAGTAGCAGTTATGGTTCAAAAGTTACAACACATTTTGTTTGGAATTATAGGCTGGACTGTTCTCCATAAAGGACAGTCATTTAATGCGTTCAACATGGTGTCCCTCTTGGTCAGGACGCATTTGAAGGCGCTGAATCCATTGTTGGGTTGTCTCGTCAGTAGTACTTATTGGACGGCCACTCCGTGCCTTGTCAACCACAGTCCCAGTTGCTCAGAATTTCTTAATTAAGCACCTGACAGTGTTCTGTGAAATTGCAGGTCTTTCTGAGTGCTGGTCGTTAAAATCTGCAGCTATGACACGGAAACTTCGTTCTCCAGACATCAAAATGACCTCGGTTCTCTCCTCCGTGGTCAAAGCCATCTTCAGTTACCTGCTAAAAATGTATTATAACTTTTGAACCATAACAGCTACTTCAAATCTTTTTTGCAGGAATGAAATTGTCAGAAAATGCTGATGTTATTTGATATATCCATGACCCCCTTTCCATTTACAGTAATATACAGGGTGTTTCAAAATTATGTACAATAAATTTAGTGACATATTCTTCACGTCAAAAGAAGACGAAAATATTCTATAGCAATTTGTCTGGAAACGACTTATTTACGCGATACAGCCAACTAAACCCGTGGCTCCAAATTACAGGAATTGTTCAAAGTGCCCGCCACCAGATCGCACGCACGCTTCGGCTCGTTGCATGAGCGACCGTCTGATGTCATGGAAGAGTTCGTCAACAGCATTACGAACGGTTTGGCATGCATTTTCAATTCGTTGTCGCAGATCCATAATGTTAAGAACTTCTGTGCTGTAGACGATCATTTTCACATGACCCCACAGAAAAATGTCCAAGGGATTAAGGTCGGGTGATCTTGTAGGCACGGCTACCGGTCCACCTCGACCTATCCACCGATTCGTGTATGCAGCATTAAGGTGTGCTCGCACAACATGGCTGAAATGTGCTGGAGCGCCATCATGCATGAACCACATGTTAGATCTTATGAAAAGAGGAACATCTTCCAGTAATTCTGGCAATGCATTCTGCAGAAACAAAAGATACGTTCGCCCAGTCAATCGTGGTGGCAACACATAAGGGCCAATTAAGTTATTTCCGACAATTCCACACCAAATGTTCACGGAGAAATGCTTTTGATGCGCTCGAGCTCTGGTAACATGCGGGTTAGCATCTCCCCAATGGTGCTGGTTGTGAGAATTTACGATTCCTGTCCGGGTGAAGGTTGCTTCGTCCATGAAACGTATCAGGCTGAGACAACTAGGGTCTGCAGCATGACGACGTTGTATCCATTGGCAAAATCGTTGTCGGTGTGGATAGTATGTTGGGTTCAGTGCCTGAACCAGTTGCAGGTGGTATGGATGCAAAAGCTGACGGTGAAGAATGCGCCAAACAGATGAGTGCGGAATGTGTACCATGGAAGAAATACGACGGGTGCTTGTCTGTGGTTCATCATGTGTGATGTCAATTATCACATCCTCCTCATCCGGAGAATGTGCTACAGGCCGCCCTTGTCCTGTTTGACGGCCAATGGAACCACGCTCCCTCAAATGTCTGTCGACAGATAAAAATGTTCGGTTATTTGGCAAACGTCTATTCGGAAAGCGTTCTTGGTAGAGTCTTTTTGCTTCCACAGCATTTCCGTCCGCAAGACCATACATTAGGTGCATGTCAGTGTATTCTGCACTGGAATACGTGTACATGACATTTTTTTTTACGTAAATCGTAATGCGTATGTCAAAGCACGCAAACGTTCTGAAATTGATATTCCTAGTGGATGTACAGTAGTGAAACTACAGTAATGGAAACAACCGTACACAACTAATAGAACAACCCTAAAGTAGGTTTAAATGGAACAAACCACTCAACCTAGTGTTGGGTCGAAACGCTGGAACTGCTAAAATATCGTCCGCTAACTACCGTGCTTCCCTACTGTATGATATTGGATTACTCGCAAACAAATCGTTTCCAGACAAAGTGCTATAGAACATTTTCGTCTTCTTTTGACCTGAAGAATATGTCACTAAATTTATTGTACATAATTTTGAAACACCCTGTATATATTCAAGGTAAATTAAAGACACCATACTGTAGCTTAAAGTTAAACTAATAAATGGATATGAACATTTATTATTAAAAATACAAAAATAATAATAAAAAAATAACAAATCTGGTCACGTTGATGGACACGGCTGCTGCTCATTTATCATCCTTTGCTCATTTCTTTTCGGACATAAAACGCCATCTAGCGAGAGAAACGTTCGCGCATCATTTTCATCATGTCAGCAACTATATTTCAGGCGCGTCTCCATGTTGCTGAATGCCATAAATGTTGTTGAATATCCTCTGCCTCGTTATTTATTGACTTGACCAAATATTTTGTGACTGGGTCAGTGTGTGTTGTTCTGTGGTTTGGTTGTTGTAAGCGTGGCTGTGTTTTTATTTATTTCGTTTGGAGCTCTTGTTATAAGATGTTGTATGGTGGGTCGTTGTTATTGTTGCGTTGCGTGTAGGTTAATTAGGTGTGCAGATGGTTGGTGTGAAAAAAGGTGTGTTTGGTTAAAGATTGTCTGGGTTTATTAAGAATAGTTTATTTAGTTTGTAAGAAATTAATTTAAATAATTAAGAAGTTTGTTTTTGTACCCTTGGAGAAGCTACGACAATGAGTTAAGAAGCAGAGCGCAAGCTCTTGTTGTTGTCGCAGCTTTTCCAGAAAATTTTTGGTAACAACAATGAAATAACAATTGTTTGCTTCGTTTGTTGTGGAGCGCGTTTTTTTGTTTTTGTTTGGTGTGTTCGGTAATGCAGAAAAGCCCGGGGAAGAACGAATGTTTTTCCTCGTATGAAAGACGCTCAGCAAAGGTTAAGTAAAACAAAAAGCTGTGTCTGGCGGAACTTGTGGCTACCCTTCGTGAAAGTTCCATAGACTCGTATGGGACCGGCCATAGCAGAAATTTCGGGAATGACAAGCGTCTACTACTCGAGGAATAAAGATCGTTTCGTGGACATCATGTTTCGGAAAAGAACGTCGGCCGCCATTCAACATAAGAAACTTAATCAAGATCATCTTGTGACTGGTGAGACTGTTCATTATTTATTTTGTCCCCGAGGATGATAGGTTGATGCACTGACCAAGAAGGTGTGGTACCGCTCGGTGAAATTTATTGTTAATTGAACCTACCCCGTCATGGCGGAACTTAGAGTTCGTCAAAGAGAGGAACCCAAGGGTATCACTGCACCGTTACGTGGCGCTAAGAACGCTTCGCGTTCCTAATTACGAGACGCTTATTTCAGTGCTTGCTTTATTCATTGAAACGCTTAATGGTGTTGAACTATTAACTATAATTGCAATAGTTAAGGATAAGTCTTAGTTAGAGTTGCGTCAGAATTTAACACTCAAAGGTTAAACTGGTTAAACTGCATGCGAAGTTTGGCACATGAGAAACAAAAAGGATTCGTTGTCGCATTTTTTTAAGAAATGATTAAAACAAGTTTGGCAACAGTGTGGGAAGATCTTAACAACGGTCCTGAGTGGGGGTAAAACGTTCTGGTATTGGTAGTTTTTCACGGGGTTACAGCTCTCCTCCCCTCTCCTCTCCCGAACCTT
>JAHWFO010042071.1:344304-357601 GCA_023313115.1 Rhysida immarginata | reverse complement strand
AAAAAATCACGAGAGAACACATACAGGTGAGAAACCTTTCATGTGTAACTACTGCGATCGAACATTTGCACAAGAAACAAATAGAAAATATCACGAAAAATTACATAGAGATGAGAAACCATTTAAATGTAACTACTGTGATAAAAATTTGGACGGAGAACATGGAAACAAAGGCACGAGAGAACACATACAGGTGAGAAGCCATTAAAGTGTAATTAATGTGAAAAAACATTTGAACTGAAAGCACATAAAGAAATTCACGAAAGAACACATTCAGATTAGAAACTTTTCAAATGTAACTATTGCGTTAACCCATTTGCACAAAATATACAGAAACAAAATCATGAAAGAACACATATGGGAGAGAAGCCTTACGAATGCGACTAATGTGATAAGTCTTTCTCAACACTTACAGCATACGAGAGCATCAGATCTATAATACGCGGGAGATGCCTTTGTCTATGATTTATTAAAATAAGAACAACATTGTTTTACTATGTCATGCACTACGAAAGACGACATCCTGGAAAATAAGCGTATCGATATCAGTTTTGTAATATGCTTTCGCTCCGTTTATTCAAAGAATGAAATATGAGAAATGGCAGACAAGGGGAAAATGTTGTTTTCATTATTATTATCTAAAAATAAACATGTATCAAATGAGAGCGTTTATGAAACAAAAACTTTATCATTAAACATTGCTATCACAAAAAACTTTAACGATACTGAAAAACTATAGTAATATTAAAAAAATTATCTATATTCTCATTATACTATTGTTTATAATTTCAAGTCAAAACTGTTGAAAATAAACTATTGTAAATATATTTATGTTGTTCATTAGTATAATCTGCAGTTTATGAATTTTTACTCGTGAAAATACTACTTACATGTGAAACAGATACTCGTTGTTTCTAACTATTTGTTCGCCAGAACTGTTGTATAAATACAGTATTTTTTTGGATTATGCCGAAGATAAAGATCCAGCTGAAAGGTCGCCGTTTTAGGCCGTTGATGGAGATCCAGCATGAATCGCGCCAAAATAACTTTGAGGCTGCATTCCAGAAGTTCCATTGCAATATACTGTACAGGGTTATTACAAACGATTGACCCAATTTCATAAATTCACTTTAGCTTTATTTTTTGATAAACTTTTCAGACATATGGAAAAACCCAAAAAGTGTTTTTTGGCACATTATAAGTGCTCCATATTGCCCCTCTAGTGATTATGTGCCTATCAAGTCTATAATTAAGTTCATCCCACACATTGTGGAGCATGTCCCTCTCAATCTCTTGAAATGCACTGTTGATGCGAGCTTTCAGTTCTGGTAGGTTTGTTGGCAGAGGTCGCGTAAACACTCATTCATCTTTCACATAATCCCATACAAAAAAATCGTAAATGGTTAGAGACCGGACTGATGTGAATGAAACTCAAACGCAACAAACAGCTCACTGCTGTGTTCTCTTGGCATAAATCAAAACCAGCTGCAACAAAAACACTTTTTTAAGATTTTTCATAAGTTTTACCATGCTGTCCATGCTGGTGATAGATATCAAGCAAAATTGGAATGACCACGTCTCCTATGCTATCAATAAGGCTAAGAAGGCAAAGTCTGGAATCAATTTCGACGACATCCAAAAGGCCATCTTTCCAGACTACGGGATCTTCAAGCTCCTCCGTGTTGCTCGTCCCTCGTCAATCAACAGTCCCCCGTTGTTAGCTGTATCGTCCTGATAAGAAAGGACTCCTCTTTATCCTCTGGATGACTTAACTAGGTTTCATCTGGCTTCTTGCCATGTTCAGTGACTTCCCCTGGTTACTTCCTGGACGAGTATGACAGTGAAATATTGCTTCCGGACTGCTCGTTCGTTTGTGCTGCGTTGTTTTGGTTTGTTTGGTATTAACATCCTTTTCAACTGCTATGATCATTTCAAGACGGAGTTATACGGGCCGCAAATTTTGCCTCGCAAGGGTTCTTAAACGTATAGCCGACAAACGACTACACGGGACCCCGCTTTACTTCCCTTCTGAAGGAAGTGCATGATCTCTTCAGGAAGTTATTCAACAGAACATTTAGTCCAAGAACAGCACCATCCGAAATAACTATTGCACGGGAGATTACTTTACAGAACTGAAGCCAAATTGTGATGACAAAATTCAAGCTTCTTTTGATGCGGGTTTTTGTACCTGACCGTAATTTTGTTCCATGGTGTTTACAGATTGTTGAAACGTTTTGAAACGACCGGATCAGTACATGATTCCAATAAGGATCACTCAGGACAACCAGCCTTAGTTGTAACCTCAGAGATTCGTGCAATCGAAAATGATGTTCTTGAGAGAGTCACCATAGAATTCAGTTCAATGCTCTACACATTGATTGCAGCAGATGGAAATCACTTTCTAACACCTTTTTTGTATGTAAAGGAGTGAAATTCGGTATGCAGATTCCTCTAGGCAAGATCTACATTACTATAATTGTCCCAATGGGATCGGAGTTGTGAGGGTGCCACTCTCTTGGTCTTTAGAACTATGGCAACAAATGGCATGTGATATATCCTTCGATCGGAAATGATGAGAAACGAAAAAAGATAAAGCTCTTTTTAATTTTCTAAATATTACGTTTAAGAACATCAATCGTTCGATTATAAAATGGGGGATAGTTTAAAGTGCAGATAAAAGGGTAATAGATTTTGGGCTTCCGCTACTTTCCTATACCTTCCTTGGAGGGATTAATTTCTTGTTCTTTTACTTCCTTGTATTAATTTCTTGTTCTTTGATTTTATTTATTATTTATTATTTTTTTTTTTACTTTTTAATTAATAACTATTATTCATTGTATTTCACGGTTTTTCTATCTCGTCCTTTTATCATATACAGGGTGACCCAAACGTATCTAGCATAATTGTTTAGGAACATTGTATGGTTCAAATGGAACAAAAAATGTCCTATAAACATTACATCTAGTTTCGATTGTCTGTGAGATATCGACGTTTGTCTATCTTCTTTTATTTATAGTCTTTTTCTAGAAAAAACTTAGGTTTACCTATTTATTCTTCAATGTACTCTTCCAAACTTATTCAGATAGAACACGTGTCTAATGATTTCCAAACAATTCCACCCGACCAGATTGTGGCAGCTACCAGCTCAGTTGTCCGAAGATATAACCAGTGCAATGGAGCTGGAGGGCAACATTTTTGAGGGGCTTCCTCGACATTGATTTGTTACTTTCTTCTTATTCTTATTCCTTATATCATTTTGGTTTTGTTTTGTAGTTCAATGTGATGTTCTGTCAGTATGCAGAATAAAAGTGATTTGCACTCTCAGGTGTTTTATTTATTCACTTTAACAACTCTACAAGAAAATAGACCAACGTCGATTTCTCACACACTATTGCAACAAGATGTAAGGTTTTTAGGACATTTTTGTTCCATTTGAACCATACAATGTTCCTAAACAATTATGCTGGATAATTGAGTCACCCTGTTTATTGTATGAAGTAAAGGAAGTATTGTAATCGCGAAAAATTTCGGTTTTTAGATTTCAACGGAAATATACACCTTGACCATCCCTGGCTGCTTTCGGAGAACAACCACTTTTCCCACTATTTCCACTTTGTCGTTCGAGAAACCACCACCAGTGAAATCACGGCGTTCGGGATTGCACGGAGAATTCACTTTTTCCTCGTTTTTCTTTCCATTTTTCTCTCTCGCCAAAAGCTAGTGGAAAAAGTGAAAATGACGTTGAATGGCGACGACCAATCAACTTTAGAGTAAAATTAAAACCAGATTGAGTTGTAATAAAATTTGCAAATGACAGCAATATATTGCAAAATGTCTCACAAAGTATAAATTATTAAAATATATACTTTATTTAGATAAAATGAATTAATATAGGGTTTTTATGAACAAAATATGCTCATAATTTATCTTCATTTTGCTGAATTAATTTTTTTCCATTTTAGTTTCGTACGACTAGTGTTTCAGTATTACACTTTTTTATTTCATTTTATTTTATTTCTCATTATAAATTTAAAACGAATTTTCAATGAAAGAATTTTCGCTGCATTCCAAAACACAGCAGAGTATTTTCTTCTTCCTCTCCCTCACTGTGGTTGGGTAATCATTTGCTCATTTAACTCACAATTCATATGATTTTGAGAAAATAATGTTCCGAAAGACGTTCAGGCGAGCACACTGAATCCACCAATAATCCACCAATATCACGGAGAATTCACTGAGGCGTTCTAGACATACGAGAATTCTCGGATTCTTTCGTGTTTCACGGAAAATTCTCTGATTCTCGAGAAAATCACCAGTGGCTGTTCTCCGAACGCACCCCCTGAATCCATTTTGACGTGTTTCGGCGTGACGTCTGTGCATAAGTACATGCTGTAACGCCAAAAAACGAAGATTTTGACGTTCCAATAGAGTTACTGATAAAACAGAGTAGTTTAGGAAAATCTTTCCCCATTTTGCCTCAAAATAATTTTCCTAAATGAAAACCTCGACATGATTTGTTGTGAGACTTGCTGATTAAAAATGTGTGAAATGTAAGATAATAAAACATAAAGGAAAAGAACGAATAGGAACTTGGGATTTGAAAAATTATGTTTATTAAATAAAAACTGGACGATGAAAATGGAATATGAACTGAAGAGAAAATAATTTTACAATTTAACCGTGTCATTGTTACGGACCTTGAAATTTCTAACCCGGGAATCCGTTGTTAACCTCCTGGGACCCCCGCGTACAGCCTACTGAAAACTTTTAATTTCTTATTATATGAAAATATGTTGAAATAATCCCACATGTACAGCATGCTGGATAGTTATACTTTCTCATTAGCTCAAGAGATGTCAGTACAAGTGCTTAGAGAGTCTTTTTAAAACTGGCGATTTCCAGTGGTTTATAAACTTCTGATAAGCAATCAAAAAAGTTAAAATTTTTTATACTTTTACTAGTTATCCAGGAAAAATACATGTGTTATCTAGTAGATAAATAAGCAAAGAACGTGGATAAATTGTTAGTTTGAATTATTTTTATGTTTTTTACTGATATTTTAACATTTATAAAGTGTGTACAGTAGACTGTACATGGGACTCCACATGAACTTACCTATATAGGATAACATTGGCATTGATAAAATAAATGTTTTTTTTTTTATTTTGAAAGAAATACCATTAATCTTTATTTATTTTAGGATGTAAACACTACGAAACTAAGTCGTAACTTCCGAACAAGCTAAACCAAATGTTAAATTGTTAACCAAATGTTAACTCAATTAGGAGAGTCTTTGGAAATTTTACTCGAAAATTAAAATAGGGACAAAACTATGGGAAGTTCAGCCTTCCATTCACAGTGTACAAAATATCTACAGTAAACAAAGAAAACAAAATAGATTTCCATATAAAATTATATGATCCTCTTTAATAGGAGTTTCATTTAGGCAGTTTTTGCCTAAAAAATAACAATCCTGTGATATTAAAATTTGTTCTTGCGACATATGTTTTGAATTTCTATATTTATCAGGATGAACACTGAGTTATTCTGTGATCAAATTATTGATGTTGGAGGGGCAAGCAGTTCAAGAACTTCAGCCAAGGAATATGGTGCATTTTGATATATGTATTTCATTTCTCTTCCCTCTGTTGCGAAATCTGAAAGGAAAAGGTCATCTTAGTACTGGTAAATAGCTTTCCTCAAGAAAAAAAGAGATATTCAGTTCTCCGATAATGAATGAAATCTGGATGTTGTCAAATGGATGGACAACAAATCAGCAGATAAATGTCTCAAGATGGTGTAAGGAAGACCATTAAAACACAATGCTCAAGCAGTGTAACCAAAATATGGGAGGAGCAGACCTTTTAGACAGAGTTTCTTTCCATAGTTAGTTAGATAAAAGAAGTGGAGAATATATGTTACCTTTCGCAGGATTGTCTTATCCATTACAAAGAGAAAAAGAAGACAATATAGTTTCCAACAAAGAACATTCTTCAACCCTAATTTTAAAAGGTACATAGATCTATCCTATTTCAGAAAAGACGAAGCGTTCTTGTTTCTGAACCCAACCGTGAAGTTGAGCCAGTGGAAAGTGCTAAAGTACCAAAAAAAACCTAGAAATTCCTCAAAATACCTTATTTTGTATGGAATTTTACATAATAACATGTGTGTTCTATGCACATTATTTTATTGGTAGTAAAGTATAACTTAAATCAGTATTAATGAACCAACTTACTTTTCTGAGATAGCTATATCCCCCATAGGGGAAACTTTGCATTGAGTCCCATAGGTACAGTATACATGTTGTACATGTTGTCCCTGAAAAACCCTGGGTAGGAAACCCAAAACCTAAATTTTTTTGGTTAATTTCTGTATAAACATAAAAGTTTTAATCCACTAGCATATGTGATATTCCTTTGGGTCTCAGGAGGTTTTAAGCGCGCGCCATTGGTAACAATGGGAGGTGACGTCGTGGAAGTTTTTCGAAGTAGTTTTTTTTGGAGAGAAGCGTTCGCGGAGGACGATCAAGATAGTTTTTTTTTATTTTGGCCTGAGGAATGGAGCGTGGATTTCGGAGACTCAAGGAATTGCAAATATGGGACCCGAAGACGAGATGAATGTTACCAGCACTGCGATGACCGGAGAAGCGAAAAGAATAATCGAAGCTATTGCGCTGACAGACTGTTGTTAATGAGAAATGGAAGTCGAAGTAGAATTGGGTGTATGATTAGAATGATTAGAAGAGATCATTGCGTAATCCATCGCATTCTTCTGGTATGGGGCAAATAATAGTAGGCCATGTTTGTTGTATTTTGCCAGAGGCAAATATTTTTTTTACTCTTTACAGAAAATCCGAAAAGGCATGGAGGAATGCTATCCGGCCAACTCCGAAAAGGCGATGTTATTGGTGAGGACGTACACAGATGGAACTAAGTGACGTTTATTTTTCGGCCGAACGCCGCAGTTCAAGCTAAGGTTGTTTGTGCGTTAGGATGTTTTCGTCAACAGATAAATAGAAGCCGAGAGGTATACCAGTAGATTTAAGATCGGCGCCCCTTACTAATAAAACTAAAAATCCCCGTTAGGTCTATCCTTATTCTCCCCCCTCCCCTACTTACCATTTTCCCGTCGATCAGGCAGTGGTCCTGTACGCTCTCGCGTTTAAAGAAAAACCTACAAAAGAAGAGACTCTCATTTTGTAAGATAGAACATCGAGGTAATAAGCTAAAAAGTATTCAACCCCTTAGAGCTAAAACTTTTAAGAAAAAAACCGGTCAAAGGAAAACAAGTGACTCAGTTAAGATTATGTACTCACCTTATAGATGTATATATTGCTTATCCCAAGAAGTTAGACCGTAGAGGATATCCCGACTTCCTTTATGAAGCAGCAGCAGAAAAATGAACTTTGGGAGTAACGGATTTAGTAAAAAAAAACACAAAAAAAAACATGGCGCTTGAGCTTGTTAGCGCATAAGTAGCCATTGTAGCTGAAAAGCCCATGAAGAATTCAATTTTGCAGAAGTTTTTATTTCTTTTCCGATGGCTGTTGGCGAAATTAAAAAAAAACCCAAAAAAAAACCAAACAAACAACAACAAAAAAAAAACAGACACCAATGATTTAAGTGAGAATTACCCGTTGAAAACGAAACCTGAAACACTATTAGAATCAATTAGAGACTTTGAATAATAATAATAATAATGAGGAATTTTCATTTAGAGTTTTAAACTTCTACTTAAATGTAAAACGTCAGAATTGAAAGATCTTGATAAGTAACGAATAAGAAGAAACCAATGTTATTCTTGAGGAATAAAGCCGCAGTTTTAAATCGGTGTTAGGAGTTTCCGGTGGTTTTTTTTTTTTTTTTTTTTTTTTTTTTGGTTTTTCAGTAAATCACATTTTGTCAGTCAGCACTCGGCTTCTTTCCACGGTACAACAACTTAACATTTTATTTGGGGAGGTGTGGCTTGGGTTTAAGTGGCTTTTGCCTTAATGCCAGTAAATCAAGGCGTTACAATGTGTACGTGTTTTGTATGTGTATCTCGCATTTCTCAAAAACGATTGGCCGTAGAGTGTTGAAATTTTATATTTAGGACTGTTTAACATCTAGTTGTGCACCTCCCCTTTTGATTGATTGCATTCGGCTGGGCCAAACAGGTGTATTTGTGGTGTCCACAACAGATTTCCTTTTATGTCTATGGAGTTTTGTTTACATGGAGCAGTTTGTGACGTCAGAGTTTGAAGAACTATATTTGAAGAACAAATACGGCTGTCGAAATTTGTTTCAGCAATTGGAGTTTTTAGACAACAAAGAGAGAGGCGGAAATACGTGTTTCAGAACAATAATTTGAAATATTTCCCAAATAAAAAGCATTCAATAAAGCTTCGTACAAGGGAGTCCCGTGGTGCCCACAACAGATTTTTTGTAATTATTTTCTTTACAAAATGATTGTTTTTATCTTTATTTCAACTGCTCTTTCATGTTCGTGTTTACAATTGTCTTTTTATTGGTGTCAACGAATTAAAAGATCGGTGGCAAACTTTAGTGAACGAAGAACTTAAAAGAAGAAAACATTATTTTTCTGATAGAACAACTTGAACTGATTATACAGGGTGTCCAAAAAGACTGTTTACATGGCAGATATCTCAAAGCTGCCAGATAGGTGAGATCTGATGAGTGTGGTTTATAGGATTTAAATCGTCACATTCACTTTTCCCCAGCATCAGTTTGACACTCAGGGAATTCGATATATATCAGTCCGATTAGTCGAGTCATCACATTCGTTTTCCCCCAGATAGATTTTTGACTCCGTGAAGTGGACAGATTCACCATGTCACAGTCAAATCACCACAATCGTTTCGTCCCATTTCACCTAATTGGGAAAGAAAAAAATGTTTGCGCTTCTTAAAGAAAAGTATTTAAATGTTTCAATATATGTTAAAAAAAAAACAAAACAGACATTAACAACAGACATTTGGACAGAAACCATGAATTCAAAAAGCTATCTAAGTTTAACTTTACATTTTGAATCAGATTTTGAAATGCATTCAGTAGCTCTTGGCATTAAGAAATTGGAAAATAGGCATACTGCTAAGAATTTGAAACAACACTTGAATGATTACGTGACTGGAATATTAACATTGGTAAAATTCTATTATTTGTTTCGGATGGAGGAGCAAACATTGCAAAAACAATCTCTGAAATTGTTGGCAGTAATAGACAATTTATTTGTTTTGCACAATCAATAAACCTAATAGTAACAAGGCCATTGCCAATACTATAGGACTGTCTGAAATAATCAAAAAGAAAATAAAATCGATTGCAACATATTTTAAACACAGTTTACACCCTGCTGAAGAATTAAGAAAAATTCAGGCAAATATTGGAATCCCTGAGGGATAACAACCTAAATTAGATCAGGATATAGAAACGAGATGGAACTCAACATATTACTTGAGATCAAAGACACCCAAGAAGAAAAGTTTACCCCCAACGACAATTAAGAACAGCAGAAAGCAGGCTAATGGCCTCTGCCATACAACACCCGCACATGTGAAACTTTTGCAGGTGGTTACGAGACGAATTGGCGCCTAATTCAAGAGTCCAAAAACAAGCTTTTAGCTTCAATTTTGACCTTTCATCTAACCCCCAGATTTCGGACCTCTGACATCATAATCAATCGCTGATTGGTCGTTTCCAAACCCCTTCTTGAACGAGGGAACTTGTATTTTTCGGAGATTGGTGTTCTCTTAGATTCTGCACCGTCTAGAGTAGTAGCGGCTTTTCTCCAATTCTCGCTCTGTCATGTGCGGGCGTAACAAAGCGTAAGTGGTGGGGTTGGATCTTTCATAATCCGATTTGTAGCAAACCTTTTTGCTCCCTGTGTCCAGCTCACGAGCGTCCGTCATGAAGGAAACACCAAAATTCCTTTAGTTATTTCTTTATTCTTTTATTTTATTTCCAAGTGCAAAAGTTTAATTATAATTTTGCTCGAGACCGAGGCTTTTTAATGAAAGATATCATATAGTTGCGACCCAACTTAAATAATGACAGTTATCCCGTAAAATTCAGTTAGTATTGTCCCAAAATGACGCGATCACGTTAGAAGATTACCATTTGAGCCACAAAAAATTGGCAGAAGATCTCCGAGCCCAGATTCTTAAGAAGCAAGACCATTTGACTCGTCACAAAGAGTATGTATAATCTATTTTCCCCGGGCCATGAAAGCGTTTCCTTTTGTTATAAATTCTTATTGGTAACATTTTATTAATTAAATTATGGTTCAGGTTCATATTTACTGGAACCTGATTAGGTTAGTGAAGCTAGTAGTGCAAACTCATATTTTAATCTTCATTTTATTTTCATTCTATTTTTTATATGAATAAATTTCATTGTTATTGTTAATCTGAAAATTTGAGTCCCTTTTTCTAACTCACCCTTTTGGGCACGAACTTGTGATGGAAGAAATACTATGTAAGATTCGGTATTGGGTTTTAATATAAATTGGCAATTAATTAATTAACACTTTTCCGATAGTAATCGGATGGCGCAGTCGTTTTCTAATTATTTGGTTATGGTAATTACGGTGAAGTAACCGGACCCTTACAATACTCTACTAGGACAAGCTAAATTCTAGTGCCTGTAATTTTGGTTTAATTGAATTTTGCCTTATTTGTTTGTATTGGCACGTTCTTAAGCAGCCATTTAAAAATTATCTATCTCTTGTTTATCATTTATTCACATGCTAAACCGAAAAATGAGGAGCCAGAAACTGTGGATGGACATCAAACAACAGAAGACAGAGAAACCACTAATCCACATAACGTATTCATCAGAATAAATTCGTTATGTGGATTAGTGGTTTCTCTGTCTTCTGTTGTTTTATTCATATGCTATTTGATAAGATATTGAATACTTTTGTTACATGATCTGGCTGCATAAGCAGTTATTCATTAATAAATTAATGTTTACAATAATCTTAAATTCGTAGCTTTACTTTGCTTTAATTTGCGTGCCTATCTCGTAATTACCTTCCACTATGTAATTAGCACGTGACACTGGGATTGTTATTAAATTGAGATAACTTTATAACATATCAGGTCGATTACATAAAGCGAGATCAATAAGCAACCAATCAACTCTCTGTAAGGAGCATTTTTCAAATCCTGTGTCACAATCATTGTGTGGATAATCTTATTTTGTTAATACAGTTCCTGCATCCAGTGTTGTAGATTTTGTTTCACAGTCTAGCATTCTAAATTTTGATAGCAAAGATTGTATATATCCAGTTTGACATAAAGTAATAGATCCGTCTTCAATATGATTATCTTAAATCCTAATAAATACAATACTTCTCCGAGATTCTTTATTTCGAAGTACTTCTGGGTATCTTCAGTGATTCTGTTTAAATCTACATTGTTTCAGACAGCTATGACAATATCATCGACGTAAACAATTAGAAATATGTAATCAGTTTAATGATATACGCAGTTGGATGATGATAATCTACTAAATCCATTTCCTTGCTAAGTTTTATCTAAGGTTTGATTCCAATTATGCCCCGATTGTCTTAGTCCGTAAATAGGTCTTTCTAATTTTGCAACTTTATCAGTATTGTTTTCATAACATCTAGATGACAACTTCATCAAGGTTACCATATAAATATGCACATTTTATATCTAGATGGCTGTGATGCCCGAGGACGCGGGTTCGACCTCGGCCGAGGACGACAAGGATTTTTTCAGGGGGAAAATCCTGAGATCACGCACTTCCTTTGGAAGGGAAGTAAAGCCGTTGGTCCCGTGTAGTCGTTTGCCGGCTGCAGGTTAAAGAACCCTTGCGAGGCAAAATTTGCGGCCGCTATAACGCCGTCCTGAAATGACCATAGCAGTTGAAAAGGACGTTAATATCAAACAAACCAACCAACCAACATTTATATGGCGAGTGATCCATCCAAAGATTGCTGCTAGGGGCATGAAATATTCTAAATACTGAGAAATTTGCTACTGGTGAATAGGTTTTATTAAAATCTGTTCCTATAGCTTGTGAAAAACCTTGGGCAACAGGACAAGCACGATATTTTTAGTACATTTCTCATTGAATCTGTCTTTGCTTTAATTACCCATTTACATCCTGTTATGTTTTTGTTACTGGGTTTATTAACTATTTTCCAAGTTCCTCTTCTCTCAAGACTATCAATTTCATCTTATAAAGCAGCCTTCCATTTATGTGCTAGAGGTGAAGATAGGGCCTCTTCAATGCTATTTGGTTCAGACATTTCCATACAAATGTATTCAATTATAATGTTGTTCTTTGGGTTTACTTTTTCGTCCATAGGGATTTCTTACGATTTTACGAAGTTTTTCAATTATTATATCTTCTTGTGATTCTGTTCGTAGGATAACTACATGGTTCTGCTCTACTCGTTGATTGCTCATCGTATTTCGGTTCTTCCTTGACATCATCTTGCCTCGTTTCGATATGGTCTGTTTGTTTTTCTGTCCACATTTCGTCCTATGTAAAATCTTTTTCTGTACTATCATATACATGTGTTCATAACCTGTCTGGTTTTCAAGAAATCAAACATATTTTGTTTGTATTACGTCTCGAGATTCAGGATTCCATAGTCTATATCCTCGAGTTTGGTTGGAATAATCTATCAGTATACAATTTGTTGCACGTTCATCCAGTTTTTTACGCCTTTCGCTTGGTTTATGCGCATATGCTAGACATCTAAATGTATGTAAATATCTTACGCAGGGTATATTTTAAAGGGTTACTGCCACCAAAAATCAATATCTATTTTATTGCTTAAAAATATGCATTTGTACATAAAAAATCATTATCAGCATAAAAAACTGCACAAAAAACAACCAAAAATTAAATATTTTAAGTTGAAAAGTGTGTTTTTGTTCAATTCCTGTTTCATGAATTCAAAACGTGCGAAACAGGAAGTGACATCAGAAGGGTGAGCGGGATAGAGAGAGAAAGCGCTCTGTTACACGTTGAGGGAGAGAGAGGGTCTTCTATTTTTTGTTTTACTTCAGTAATCTCGTGACAGCAAATACATTCTGTTTCAGTTTCCATTACAGCACAAAAACCACATGTACACCTAAAATTATAAATATTTTTATTTATTTGTAAATTATTGCTTATAATTAAATTATGAAATTATAAAGTATTATTCAAATTATAATATAAGAATATCATAAAGTGTATTAAATATAATTTAGATAATAATAATTAAAATGATAAATTTAAAAGTCAATTAAATAATTATTGATTTAAGGAGTTTAAAT
>JAHWFO010042071.1:333479-343904 GCA_023313115.1 Rhysida immarginata | reverse complement strand
GATTTTCCCCATTATAAGGAGACTAAACTCATTTTAAATTTAAATTAGTCAATTAAATAATTTTATATCTTTATGAATCTTACTAACCAGTCATTTGTTTTAACCCTCCTAGATGTGTGATGTTCTGGAGCATAATCATCGCAATCTGTTCTCTCTCCTTCATAAAAAGGTTCATATTTTATCAACAAATTCTTCATCAGAAGAACTACTTTCAACCCTAAAATCCATTTCTAATCCAATATCCTATTTAAATTCAAGTTGCTGTGCTTCGGTGATCCACTTGTTCTTTTTACTAGTTTGTAAATGCCTCTCTCGCACTCACGCGCTCACCCTTCAGACGTCACTTCCGGTTTGCTCTTTTCATTGCCCCAAAAACATTGCAGGGAAGCATTGAACACAAAAAGTACTGTTTAACCATTATTCATTGTTGTAAGGTGAAAATGACATCAGATATGAAATTTACAACCAAAAATAGGCCTAAATTTGTAAAGTTGTATTTTTGGTGGCAGTGACCCTTTGAGGCTAGATCGTTTCGGGAACTTCTTTCAAAGATGAATGCGGTGATAATTGGAAGAAAGCTTCTCGTGCATTTAAAAACCAAGTCCGTTTTAATAAACGAAAATTATATAAGGCAAATGATGGACGTTTTAAGTTATGAGCTTTACTTAAAGGGGTTGCGGAATCAATGGCACGTCGCACTGTGGCACTTCGCCGGGTTAGAGGAGATCTCACACGTTATTAGGTGCTATCCCATGACTTTTGATGAAACCATAATTTTAATTTTTCTTATTACAAATTACACTCGTTTTGTGATATTAGATACCGCGAAAAGCTTGCACGTGCCGAGTTTGTGGTCCCGCATTCATTTGTGAGCACAGACGCGAGTAAGGAGACGCACCTTCACCATAGAAGCTGTGTTTACTCGACTTATTGAGAGACTCGATACCCGTGCTTATATTTCATGCTTCCATTATTATAAGCCTTTATTCAGTATTACCGATGCATATGATCCTGTATTGACAAATAAATAAAAGGTTTGTGTAATGTATAAATATTTATTTGTTTATTGCATCTAAAAACATTATCATGAATTAATGCTTCGGACTGCAGATTCGAAACTAAGTCACCTTTTTTTCTAAAGCTCTATTGAATTTCGTACGCCACAACATTATGTATTTATTTTATCTAGAGTCACTACTTTTAGGGCAAGAACCTTTCCATATATTTTTGTTTGTTTTTCAACATTTTTATATTATATTTCCATTCTTAATTAAATGTTTATGTATCTAAGATGGCCCCAGGGTGTCTACTTGTCGGTCATCTTGACTGTACTGGCTCCTTCTGGGGCTGTTCTCTTTCTCTGTACTATTTACTTATTTAATAAACTAATATATCCATATACTGTTCATATAATATAAATCAGAGTCCGTTAGATTGTTTGTCCTTTTACAACCCAGAAAATACTCAACGAATCTCCACGAAACTTTCCATGTACGTAGTTAAAGTTACTGTGCCATATTTAGGGTACTTTTTATATCAATTTATTAGATTCGTAAAGTTGAATAGACTTCAAAGAATGTCACTAGATGGTGATGTCAGATGGCGCACTTTTATTTAGTTACATACTATTGAAACTTTAATTTAACATATTAATATTATTTTATTAATTAATTTCCTTTATAATGATTTAAGAGACCATAGCTTAAATTTCAGCTTCTATAATGGAAAATTTCATTGAACAAACAGCCCGAGCAATGCCGGGCATATTGGCTAGTAAATAAATAAATAATACTTTTGCTATGTGGAATCAATTACCCTTCTGTTCGTTCACATATTTATACTTGCTCTCCTTTTAAATGTTCTTTAAATAGTTCGCATTTTAATTCCATTAAAAAAAATACATTTTAAGTAATTATATTAAATAAAATAGTGTCTACTCGCAATTTATTATTAAATATTTTGTATAATTTCTTGTTTTATGATTCATCTTTAGCATTTACGACTTTGCATTTGTATTTGCTATTACACATTTGTATGTTTATTCGTTAAATCGTTTGTTGTAGTTTTTACTTTATTTTTTTGTCATTATTAAGTAGCGGAAGAATGGAGCTACTTATTGTTTTCACAATGTCCGTCTGTCTGTCCGTCCGTCCCCTTCATAATTTCCGCATTTTTTGAGGTATAAGGTTGAAATTCGGAATATAGCTTACTATGGACATGTGCACCTTCACTATTTAGTTTGGTTTGGATTGGCCCACTGGGGTCGGAGTTTCGGGGGCGGAAATTAGAGGGGACCAAAGGTCTATGCGTATTTATGCATATAAAGGAGTGAAATTCGATATGCAGATTCCTCTAAGCAAGATCAACATCACCGTAAAGTTTTGGCCAAATTGTCCCAATAGGGTCGGAATTGTGGGGGTGGCAATCACTTGGTCTTTAGAACTTTATGGCAACATGTGGGGTGTGATATATCATTCGATCGAAAATGATGAGAAAGGAAAGAAGATAGGGTTCTTTTATATTTTCTAAATACAAGGTGCGAGAAAATAAATTTTTGATTAAAAAATATGGGGGGGGGGGGGTTAAAAAGTGCAGATGAAGGAATAAAATATAGATGAACTCAGGGCTTCCGCTACTTTCCTATATCTTCCTCGGGAGGCTTAATTTCTTGTTTTTTTTGTCTTTTTCATCCTCATTTGCTTTATACACCAGTTGTCAAAGTGCTAATTATATTACTGTATTATTGGTATTTTATTCCCTCGGAGTGCAATAATAAATAAGTAAATAAATAAATAAAAATCTTTGGGATGAGCTGGAACGGATTATTCGAGGCATTGATCCACCACCATCCAATAAGCATCAACAGGGAGCAGCTGTTCCATCCGCGTGGACAAACATCACGGAACAATGGTTACAGTGGCTAATTGAATCCATGCCACAGCGAATTCTTGTTGCTGTAGATGCTAGGGGTGGCCCAGTACAATATTAGGGGGGCGTTCATAATGAACTGCCTAATCAATGTGCAGTTATAAATAAATACGGTTATAATGAACAAAATTGCGGACATTTAAAAATTCGTTATAAGTAGGTTCGACTGTAATTAACGGGTGGATGGTGGGTAATGTCAAATAAATAAGGAATTTATTATTTTAAACTAAATGAACAAAAAACAAGTAAGTGGCCCCAGGGGCGAGAATTCCGTGTTGATTGTAACAGCGAATGAACATTCAAAAGGAATTTCAGCCCGTGGAATTGAAAAATAATTATTTTTCTAAAAAAAATAATAAAATTTAAAAATTCTACTCATTTTGCTCTTTTTCTTGAATTTTTTGACATTCTTTAAGAAAAATAAAATAACCTGAAATGCACAAAAAAACTCTCTAAGTCGAAAATCGATTTTTCAAGGCCTACCGTAAATGGACAGATTTCGGCGAAAAGCGGAGTGATGATTTGGGATATATTTTGGGCTAGTTCAGTTGTCGGTTTGGGCGCTAGAAGGCAGTAGTCATCTCGATGGCCTCGCTCTAGTAGGGGAGGCGGCTTTTAGCGCATTGCCATGGAGTGAGTAAGAGGTAGTAGGCATCTTTCAAACTCCTTAAAATTCGTGCTTACTGCTTTGAATCGAATGGTGGAAGGAAGAGGGGATTGGTTTCGTGAGTAGCATTCAACGAAATCTGCACTGACGTATAAGGAACTGACGACTTTCGTCAACATTAGTGAACGGGCTGAAAGTGCTTTCTGAATGTATATTCGCTGTTACAATCGACTGGGAATTCACGTCCCTGGGGACACTCACTTTTTTTTTTTTTGTGAGACCTGAAGCGATTAATCGTAATTCTAAAAGAACGTAGGATAAAGGAAAACAGTAAGTAATCCAAGTGATACATTAAATTCTTAATATTTGTAAAGATTTTTCTCATGTCTCTTTTCTACATAAAATGGTTTGAGTGGAGGAATCGTGTTATTTTGCATTGATTAACTTTTATCATCCTAAGAACGAGGTTCATTTCTTTGTAGCGATTGTTTCCTACAATTGACAATATTATTAATTTTCATGTGAGAGTTCTATTGGAAAAAAAGGAGACTAAGTTATATAAAGTAAACTTTTCATAAATTTGTTCAATCCCTTTAAAAATAAGTTACTTATTAGAATTTTCCTAACACTACCCGCTATAAAATTAATAATTCAATAAGGAACCATTCATAAAACTCTTGGTATCTTTTGAGTTGAAAAATGGAAAGCAAATTAATCTAAAGTAATAAGTAATGATATGATATTTTTCCATGTAATAAGTTGTACTTATGGAATGTACTTTAAGTTCGTCGAAAGAAATTTACCCGCCCTGTTTTCACAGTTTACCCCGCCCCCCCTAATTTTCACAGTTTTTACCCCCGTCCCCCTCTGTGTCCATTGGTAATCATATAAGAAGTCCCCTCAAAATTACGTAATCAGAGAAATTAGCTACCCCCTAACGAAGATGTTAAAATGCAGACGTGTGATTCATTTTAAAATTAATTTGACTACATGGTCTTTACTTGATCTCCCTCCCTCCTTTTGTGGTCGTAAGTGGTCAAATCCTGACCCCCCCCCCCAAATTGGAGGTAGATAGGTAGAAGGAGACGCACTAAATAAGCATTTCATTACACAGGGTGACCGATTTTAAAGTTTCCCCTAGAAAAACTCGTAAACATCACGTGGGATCGAAAAAAGTTCCGAATGAAGTAGGAACGCCTATTTTTTATGCAGATTTAAAAGTTGTCTCCGGCCCGCCCCAGGAGGTGGGGGAAGAGTCTATTTTAGTACTGTTCGATTGCCCGCTCCGAGACAAATAAATGTTTTCGATCCCATGTGTTGCTTTCGAGATATTCCAGGGCAACCTTTAAAATGGGTCACCCTCTATTTTAACTTTTTCATTTTTTATCATTTATATTTAATTTCCAAAACCAAAAGTGAATTATTTCGCGGAGAAAATTCATTAGTTAAAAAATTACCCCCCCCCCATTGTGAGGGGGGCTGGGGGGAGGGGGTAACTTTGAAATCTTAAATAGGAACCCCTATTTTTAATGGTATATTCAGATTGTACACAATATTCGAGAAATGTTTTATTCTTGGTGTTTTTTCAATTGATCCAATCGTTTTGGAGATAGAGGCCCTGAAAGTGTGGAACTTTTAAAGTTTTGAACCCAATTTTATCGATGAAGACAAAGAGATAGAGAGTGGGTCTTACAGACATTCCTATTTTACTTTAAGAATCTGAAGTCAAAATTTCAAGAATCCAATATTTCTCAATACACAAGCATAGACTCTGTCTCCATAGGACTGCTGCCCCCAAAAGTTTAATTGTGCACTAAAAAATTTTGAATTTTTGAAATTCTGACTTCAGATTCTTAAAGACCATCAAAAAGTAGGATAGGAATGTCTGTAAGATCCACTCTATCTCTTTGTCTTCATCGATAAAATTGGATTCAAAGCTTTAAAAGTTTGGCCTTGTGGGACGTACACAGTTATTGACTTGGCCTGCGCAGAATTCAGACTTGAACCCAATCGAAGCATTGTGGGACATGCTGGAGCGCCGTGTACGAATCGTCATAAGTTGCATGACCATTTGACGACCGAATGGCACAGTATCACACCAGAGGAGTATAAACAACTTGTGGACAGCCTTGATCGTCGTGTTGCAGCAGTAATTGCAGCAAAGGATGGCCCAACGCGTTAGTGACGACAGCATTTCCATAGAGGACACTTGGAACGGGGTTTCCGGATACCCATTTGTTGAGGTAATAAACAACTGAAGAATATACAAATAGAGAATGAAATGTCTAACAATTTAGAAATTAATACAAAAAGCTTGAATAGCAGAGTAAAAAAATTACTGTTCCCTGAACAGAATTAATTTTGCAGTATGGTGCCTAGGAATATACTGTCTTTCATTAACTGTTTACTGAAATAATAGCAAATACATGTACTATGTGCTTCTAATTCCTTTTATTAGGTGTACAACATGATTTTCTAAAGGGTAGCATGCATCGTAAATATGATTATTTAAGGAGGGGGAAAAAGTTTTATCCAGTAGAAGTCGATAAAATACTAGTGTGGCATTATCACGTGTTGTGTTAAAAATTTATTTTGATGATAAACTTGGTCACTGAAATAATAGTGTGTTTTATTCAGTATTCAGTGTGAATACAATTGTCTACATGTTTTTAGGATGTGAATTTATAGGGTTGATAGAATTGATAATTCTAATGTTGGATATAAATCAAGATCATATAATTGCGAAACAGTAGGAGGGGAGGTGTTGTGACAGGAAGAGGCTGTCTTTTCAGATTTATTTGAATTAAACTGCAGTTAGTCTTTGAATTCATTGGTGAAATGAAGTATTAAATTAATTAAAGGATAATTTGTATCATGGATTAATTAAAGGATTTCAGATTATTATGATTTTCTTGGTTATTCTAGTTGGATCTTGATAAAATGAGAAGAGGAGAGGGAGACCGGATGCGCTTTTTGTATAAAAACGAGCGTTGAGAAAACGAAAGTTATGAGTCCTGCTAAGGCGTCTGAAAGAGGGAGACTGAGTGCCTCTGTTCTTAGACGGCATGATGGAAATTTGAAGGGGGGGCCTAACTCGATGTAAACGGCTGCTGTGAAGTATACACAGTGAGTTACTAAATCTATTAGCTTCTTCTTCTAAATTTTTGAATGAGCAGACTCATCAAAAGGATGGTAATAGAGGAAAAAAAGTATGCTAATATGGAAATTCGAATAAGGGGGTGTCAGGTGTTGAAGTTGACCTGGGAAACCTAGCTTGGTAGAGCTCGACGCTCTGCACATTCCGCCCAAGCCCACTGCATTGTGAGTGACAGTGAACTGCGTTGTGAAACATTTCCATAGAATTGAAATTAAGAGTAATCAGCATATAGCGGAGTCATCATTGGAAATTGGAAATTGGAACCTCAACATTCTTCAAAGCCTGGTGAAGCAAGAGAGAAGGTTATTTCAAGAAATCAGCATGGTTATGAGCCCATCATTATGGAAGGAAGACAACTTCGCATTTGGAATCTTCTGTTGAACTTAGTGGGGACACTTTGAGACCTCCAGTGGACTCACTCACTAATCGATCCAGATCATTTTAAAGTGTGTTCTGTGCTTCAGTGTGATTAATGAAATATTATAATGGCCTGTTTAAAATAAAAAGTGTTTAGTGCCCAAAGTTGGAGTATGTGTGATTACAGATCTGCAGACGTTTAATACTACGTGATTGTAAGTAGAACGAAACATTTTGATATATGAAAAATTCCTTGGTTGTCATGACAAATGTGTCATAAGAGATAGATTTGAGTGAGCTTTATTGAAATTGAATCTTTAGAATAATTATCCCTATCCTCAGAGTAATTGAAGGAACTTGAACTTTCCGTATTGAATATAATTATCTCTCATATACATTTATTGAATTTTTGCATGATATCTTAGCTGTAAGTAATTGGGCATTTAGGATTAACTTTCTTCTTTAACCTTAATAACTATCATCTTTCTTTTCTTTAGATTTAAGGCGTATTTTATTTTTTTTGTATCTCATTGGTATTCTTTTAACTTTGAATAAAAAGATATTTATTTGATTCTAATCCTTGCCTATCTTATTGGAATAGAAAAGACACAACCTGCCACTTCTTTAAAGAACCCAACCTTTGTCTTTGATTGAACATATTAATGAATCAATATTGAGCTAGCTATTAAACAATTTTTTGGTTTTGATCCTTTTGAGGTCTTATTGTGATCCGATCTGACAAGTAAAGGTCACATTGCCACCCAACGTGTAGAGCAGTGAATCATGGCAAAGGTTACACTAGTACCATTAACAAAGAAGAAAAATGTGCAGCTAAATTTTGTAAAATTAGCATTGTAAAATTAGATACCACAGGCTGCTTTATATAGGAATTTTAATGATATTCGAAATCTATAAATTAAGTTCATATCATATCTTTATCTTAAAGATCTAACATTGCCCGTGCTATCATTTTGGGATAGACCTTAATTCAGAATCGATAGCAACGTATGGCAACCAAGGAGGGCAATAAAGATCCTGCCAGATTAGTGTCAGCGATAACTACTTCACAAGTTGATATCTACAACACAGCAATTGCATACAGTAAGATGACGTTTATCTTTCAATTAATGAGCCTTGAATGAGTGAACCCTTTTTATTACTTAAAAGTTATTGATTGTATGACATACTACGTATTGATTAAATAACGGAAGGTGTTATAGAATAAGTTAGTAAGAATTTATATTGTTTCATTTACTTTTGATTCTTAAGTACATTTATTCAAATTTTAGAATTAAGTACCTTTGCGGTTCTTTCTTCTTATCCATCTTAACTATCTTTTTTGAATTTCCAATTACGATTCATTGAATTTGAGATTTGAATAAATTTTGCTTTACAAACAATGGTGAGATTTGTCAATGTTTATTTAAATTGCATGAGTAATGAATTTTCAGAACCTGGATACGTCTTGTTACATTACTCCAGCTACTAAAGGGGAACAAGACGCCACACTATCCACCACGCAGTCATGTAGCTTATTCCTGGGTCACGACAGAGCCGTCTCGTGGAGACCCTTGGTTGCTATCGAATGGCGGCCAGAAATCAGTAGCTCTTTTACCCCACACACGTCTATGATAACAGGATCCGTATTGTGGTTTGGTTGAGCTGGACCTGACCAGCGTGCCTCATACGAACCGCAAGCAGCTGAAAAGTCATTCTGGAGTGATGTGTACGATTAGGATATCGTGCAACGTGCAACCTTTCCGCAGCATGATAGTTTTGCTGACCATCTCCTAACACCGTCAACTTGTTAAAAGCTTCTTCGTTGAAAAAACTATTTTCTGTATTACTTTGTCAGGATAGCAGCAAACAATGCACAGGAACTGTTAACGGTTCAACAGTCATAAACACGTGACGTGAAAAAGTCTTAAGAAACGCCAACAGGCAAATTGCAAACAAGTTACCAGAAAGTGTTTTTATTGTTTATTCCCGGAAAGAAACCAGTTGGAAAAAAAGTTTTCTACAAAGGTTGTTTCTTTTACTAACGCCTATTCAACGACACCCTATTTCAGCCATGTTCCCATTTAAATTTTTTGCCCGGAACCCGGATTGTCCATTTCCAGCCATTTCCGGAAAATGGGATAGCCACCATTAATTCTTCACCTAGTCTTTTAGTCATGTTAATTTTTCCCAAAGCTCATAACCTCTTTCAGTGCCTCTGGTTAAGTTCCTTTTGTAAGGTAGCTGAAGTATCTCATATCTTCTCTGGTCGGGATCATTGAGGGATGTGTAAGGTGCTATCCTTATTTTGAAATTTTGCCTTTTGGTGAGTTTGTCCACTATTTCGATTTAAAACCGTTGAAGACAGTGGCTTCATTGATCTTTTGGTATTCATCATTCTTCATGTCTTGGGTCATTGGGATGTTCATTGCTCTGTTAATCATATGATTATATGCTGCCAATTTGTGGCCAAAGAAATAATTGGAATCACTCCTAATATATGCCGGAACATAGTTTGGCTTCCTGTATACATCAAAAGTGAGCCTTCCCCCCTCCCTATGTACAAGTATATCTAAGAATGGCAAGGAATTATTGCGTTCCATTTCCACAGTGAAAGTTATGGAAGGACATAAACTGTTAAGATTCCTTTTAAGTTGGTTCAAGCGGTCAGTATTGCAGATCGCGAAGATGTCGTTCACATACCTAAACCAGACTTCTGAAAAATATGTACATTTAGTGCGCGCAAGATTTGCAAGATGGTTAAGGAAAAGGTTAGCCAGGCTATTTCCCATGGGAGTACCTTTTTTCCATTTTGTAAATTTTTTTTTATCAAATTGTAAAAAGTTATTGTAGCAGCATAACCTGCAGAGCAACATTAGGTCCTTAACCTTTGCAAGTGGCAAGTCGTTGTGGTGCCAACAATCTTCTAGGATGTTAATAGTATCGTCTAATGGTATGCTAGGGAACATCACCCTTTATGTGTCTTGGGCAAGCAGTAGAGCCTAGGAAGACGTGGGTTACTGGGCCTAAGTTTTTGTGCAAATGTTTTTAAAAAATAGTCTTGCAACTAGTAACGCAGTTCTTAGTCTTCCTGATTAAGCTATTTTAGGGGTGTTTGGAAGTAAGGTATAAGGTCCTTGTTCAAGGAATTCTTTAACTCCTTTAACATACAAGTCTTTGTCTAGAATGACTAACCGGTTACTTTTGTCATCTTTTATTTATCTAGTAACAGACGTTGGATTTTAATTTTTATTTAACTATTTTCCTAGTTTCCCAATATGAGGAATTGTTTCCATCACTCTCAGCTTTCACGATATTTTTGTAAAGTTGTGCTTTGCCATTCTAGACTATAAGGAAGATTTAAAATCAATTCTAAGCA